>JAYMSL010005059.1:0-10492 GCA_036897195.1 Plantago coronopus
AAAGTAGAATTTCTGGATTAGATTTAGATTTTCCTATTTGATCGCAGATAGATGTTGGTACTTGCTACGTAACATCTAATTTATATACTTACCATATTTAATTATGTTCATTGTAAAAATTAAGAGCTAATCTTTGGGAGAGACTTATAAATTGATACCTAACTCATATAAAATGATACAAACTGATACATTGCGAATTGCGATAACTATTGTTGTGCTGATACTAACACCAATGCACTGATACAAGCACCAATGTACTGATATAAAATAATATAAAATGATACAAAATTAATATACATGACTGATATAAAATGATACAAACTGATACATTACGATAATCGTTGATGTACTGATATAAGCATTGGTACGAATTTTATTGGCTCCAAAAAACTTGTTATTGACCGCTTTAAAGTTTGTTGGTTTCTTTGGAATTATAGATCTTTGCTGGGATTCTTCGAAAATACGTCTTTTTTCCAACAACATAATAAAAAAATATATTTTAGCTTGTCTCGGAGTGTTTTAACAATGTGTTTGGATGTTGTATACCATTTGTGATTTGTGTACAAGGTATAAGAAAAAACTTGATAATATGGAATGTTATATTACATCGATCACTTAGAATTATTTGTATTCTCGAAAACATGACTGTTTTCTTCAAAATGAAGTCAATTCCAATAACCAACCATCAAAATAATGTTCGACTACATTGAATTTAGGAGCCTTGCACACAAATAGGTTAACTGGTCCCGTGGTCTTTCCAATTTAGAATTACATCGTAAAAACAATCAATGACAGATTTCATCAACAACTTCACCGAGTTGATTTCACAACCATGCCTGATCACCGGAATATTATCTGATTTCATGCCTTTTCTTCTCATCATTCATCTTATTCTTATCGATGGTTAATGTTCTAGGGTAGAAAATTCACATCAACCAAAACCCACAAACCATCTTAATTGAACTGAAAGTAAAATCATTACCTACCAATAAAAAGAAATTAAAATAGGACACCCAAGTAAGTGTCTTTATGAAGTATGTCGGAACCAGCCAAGAAAATGGTATTACAAAAACATAATGCACCTATAAAAATTATGAGATTTGTTAGAATATGTGAGAAAAATAATATAGTTTATCCTGATATGTATAACGAATGTACTAGTAAGGGTATTTATACAAGTAATAGAAGATTTATAGTATCTATCCGTAAACTACCTAATAGCATTAGAACTTTATATAGATTAGTACATGTATGAGATAAGACTGATCTCTAGTAACAACTCTAAGAGTATACTAACTCATGTACATTTATCTCTAACACTCCCCTTGAATGACATGAGTTAATGATCGTTGGTACGCTATGGAGATACTGCCTCATTAAAAACCCCGCTAAGAGAAACCCAGTGGGATAAAAACTTAGTCAAGGGGAAAAGAGTGCAGTGCGTATCCAACTCCCCTAATTGAGACATCTCTTGTACATCTTCGAACTGTTGCATTGTTTCTTGCGTGAACTCCTCGAATGATGTTGTTGGAAGCGACTTGATGAGTACAACTGTGAATCTTCTTGGAAGCGACTTGATGATGTTGTTGGAAGCGACTTGATGAGTACAACTGTTGCGACTTGATGAGTACAACTGTGAATCTTGGAATCTTGGAATCTTCTTGGAAGCGACTTGATGAGTACAACTGTGAATCTTCTTGGAAGCGACTTGTTGCGTGAACTCCTCGAAGTTTTGTTGGAAGCGACTTGATTCTCTCCGCTGGATAAGTATTGATGGGCTGGGCCAATGTAATAGGCTCAGGGCCAGTCCGGGCCCTGGAGATTACAGAACCTTTGCTTTGAATTAACACAACTAGTTATATTGGCACGCGGTACTGCAACATTTTAAAACTATTAATAATAGAATTATAATTTAAATTCTAAATAAATTCTAATTAATTATTATCCTATAAACATTTTAACGTAGAAAGACCAAAACCAAACATTAATAATTGAGTTAGGACTGAAAGAAGATGGTACTTAATTGTGGATTGGTACGGTTATTTGGAGTAGTTCTATTATTTTGAAATTTGGAGAAAATTGGCACGTTTTGAAATAAAAATATATGGAAATTGGACATTTGAAAACAGATGGAATAGTGTAAGGGTAAAATAGGAAATGTACATTGTGGTCCGCTAACTACCCTGCGTGTATTTTCTTTTATAATAGTATAGATATAGAAATGTACAAGTATATCAATAGTACCTGCTAGTCTGCTACTTATGAACATTGGGTGTTTCTAAAAGTACAAGTAGCTAGACAATAACACATTTTACATGAAAGCCTAGAGCTTGGCTACAACTGTACATGGGAAATTAATTACAGCAACAGCAACAAAATTAAAATAAAATCAACTAAAGTGTTGGAGACACTCTATTCTTCATCATCTTTCTCTGATTCATCTTCTTCATGTATGAACCTGTCTTCGGACGCACGCTCTTGTAACATCCCGAGACTGAACTAGCAATCAACTCGAACATCATTTCCTTCACGGTCCTCCTCTTCACCGGAATGACACTACCTTTCTTCGCCCTGAAGGTTACGTATTCGTTACCACTTACTCGTTTCTGAGCTTCAGTCATCATCTTAATTTCCCTGTTTATGCAAATTAAAGTGTGTTTTTTGTTGTAGAAGTATAGGTTTCTGTTTGAAGCACTCAGAAATGTGATCACTTCTATATATAGTTATATACAGAAGCCAGAAACTTGAGGCAGAAGGTCTTAGTCTCTTAGATTATTGAATTAATCCATGCAGGATGACCATGTCAACTGGAAGAGTAATTACTAAATATATGACTAATTAAGAGTATTTGTAAATTGGAAGTGGTCTGTTGTACTATGGAACGTGTTACGGAGTAGTACTTTTTCTATGGTGTTTGTTTTCAGTGTACTAGTTGCCTACTTGCGTTGATTAATTAGTTGATTTGTCCAATATCTAGATTTAGGAAAATTAATCAACTACACATCCGGATTCGAACACAATTATGTTAATTGTTAGTAAGACGCTTTACATCTAACTAACTAGTATGTCAGAGTTCCACTTAACTTAAAGTAAATAGAAAATTATTATTAATCTTCTATTTCACTGTTTTAGAAACAAGTCTGCACATTCTAATCAGACTACTAATATATGAAGACCTGATCATACTTTTAGTTGATATAAGGATGCTGGTGACTTTGTTATATAATGCATCTTTTTGTTATGAATGTTATGATATTGTTACTTCATCACGAATTCAACTTTGAAATCGTTCTAAATACTACTCTTTCTCCTCCGTCCCATAAAACTTTATTAATTAACTATTTTTAAATATCTTACAAAACTTTACCCAAAAGTTATTCCACAGACCTACACAATAAAACATTATTTTAACATAAAAAAGTAAATTGTTCCAATTACTTTTACATTTACTACATTAATTTACTTTATTTTCTTAAATTGCGTGATCACGCTAATAGGTAAAGTTTTCTGGACGAAAAGAGGGAGTACTATATTTTTATGGAAAATTAATACGTAGACCCGGTTTATCATTTTTTTTTTGAAGAGTCAAATCCATTCTAATCCTACTCCTACTCCTACACTAACTCAATAACAACCTTATACCCACATCAATACCAACCTTATATCACCAAATAAATCTGCACCTCCGGGAATTGAACCCGGGACCTCTCACCATTACACCCTGCACCTTACCACTGCACCACCCCCGGGTTCGACCCGGTTTATCATTAATACATGGAGTCCATGTCATGGACCATGTGGTTGAAATTGTTCCGCATATACATGAAAGTTTGAGACAAGTGCGGAACACACATATTAAATGTTTGTTTTGGAGAATTATCAACCACATAATTCTCCTATTTTAATCCACTACATCAGTACAGAAGCTAGGGACGGAAATCGGAGTTGTGGAGTGCCGTATAAAATTTCAAATTATTCATGTTAATTCTCATAATTTAGAAATAGGATCATGACACACCTAAATTACATCGTTATGTATTATTTTAGAGAAACGGAAGTACTTTAGAACAAAATTATTAAATAGTTTAAAATGTTTAATGATTTGACGCATGTCATTTTCTTTACAGGCACAAGCAAACGAGTAGCGCGTTTACGGACTCATTGAATATGAGGCGACTTACAAATATGTTGAACGAGAATTTGACTTGAGAATTAAACAACTACTCACTAGACTTGAACAATTCAAAAATTGAAAGTTTTAATAATGTAAGCTTTGCTGGATGACTGTAAAACCTTGCTGCTCGCGTTTAGCTTCAACTAAATTACTACTCCCTCCGTCCCACAAAACTTTACCCACTTTCCATTTTCGGACGTCCCACAAAACTTTACCCATTACCAAATAAGGAAAGTACCCCACACACTAAAACATTATTTTAATATCAATACACTTCTTTATCACCACACATTCTCAAAAAGTAACCTACCCCACTTACTTTTTCATTTTTACTCCATTATTTTAACTCATTTTCTTAAACTGCACGCTAACCCTAACAGGTAATGTTTTGTGGAACGGAAGGAGTATCTTATATGCATAGTTTAGCAACTTCATAATTTGTAGAGTACATGAGTTGCAAGTATGAAGTTTGTAGTTCTAATCATGTTGAATCTAGATGGAGGTGTTTATTAATTTTATTTAATTGTTTGTAATAATTTACTTATTAAAAAAAGCAATGAGAAGCATGAACGAGTAGCAACTGATCTGAGACAGAAGAGACCGTTGCCCGGTCAGTATGAACTATATGAAGAAGCAAAGAAACTGGGCGAATTTGCTGTGAGTGGTTTCAATTGTGAGAACTGAGAACCTTGATACGCAAGTTCAGGGAATTGATGCGGTGAAGGTATGCAACCTGTTTCGATCAGTGGTTTGACCTTTCAGAATCATGGAGCTGTGTTACTTGAGTGTTCTTTTTTCTCTTTTTTTTTTTTAACTAAAATTTAACAACTACTGTATTCCAACTCCTATACCATTTTATTATTTCAAATGTACTCAACTTCAGATTGAGTTCAATTCAGTTCAATTCACTTTAGTTTAGTTTTGATTAATGTAAATTTCTACTTCATTTCAGTTAACTTAAATTCAGTTCCGTTCAATTCAGTTCAGAAATTCTCAACTGAAAAGGAACAAAACCTTACATCGACATTATAATTTCATGTCTAAACTCACTTTATACTTCCGTCGTAAGTCGAACCTTGAACTCTCCTATGTTACTCCAACACGCTTAACTCTCGACCACTAAAACGGGCTTCAGAACACGGAAGAAGCACATGACCTCCGGAGCCCTTCTACCGCTTCTATCCGGTCACACTTCACATCCAAATTTTCTCCCATGGCCCCATAGTAATAATGATACCATCCACTTGCTATGCTTTGGTCTACATATAAACAAATTCCACTGTGTGACCATTTCAGGCGTAATTACATGCTTTCTCCCAATCCAATTATCAATTTTGGCACCTTCCTTCTCCATTTCTTCTTATAACTAGTTAATTCTTGCATCTATTTCTCCACTTTCCCACCCATTCCAATCTTTCAAGCTGTATCACACTCTCTTCAGTTTGTCTTGCGCCCGTAAGTAATCAATACAAACTAAAAAAGAAAAAACCATATAGCTGATGATTAATTCGCGTTCAAATTTTAAAACATTTAAAGGTTAATTTCACATATATCGTTATAACTTATATCACAAAACTAGCTAAACTAATATTTTTTTAAATAACTACCCAAACTTTCAAAATTTTATCACAAAAGATGTTCGGAAATGTTCCGGTCAGTTAAAGAGGAGATTTATTATATTTATAATCAAAAAAAAAAAAAATTTAGTGCTCAGAGGAACGAATTTGTACTTCGATATGAATCAGTACTCTATATAAAACAAACTAGTTGTTATTTCTAATCCACATACATAATCTTTGCAGATGAGATTAATTGTTCATAATCAAACAAAAGTTCAACACTATCTTGCTTCCTGCTATTTTGTTTGAGGTATTTATAACTGGCAAAGATATTATGACTTGAGGGGTTAGTGGAAAAAACATGTTTATCACGTATGATTGCAAGAATTCTAAAATTTCGTTAATGAGTGTAAGTGGTATCATAATAATATTAATAATGGTAATAAAGTATTTTTGTTATTTAGAGCATCACTTTTGATGAGATTTTGAAAGTTTTGCTAGTTATTTGAAAAAAATAAAAGTTTAGATAGATTTGTGATAAAAGTTGTAAAGTTTAGATATATATGTGTAATTAATCCAAGATTTAATTGTAAAACTTTAAAAGTGAACAAATGTTCTGAATAGGTTTCCAAATGAATACTATCATTTTACTATTGTGGTGTCCATTATCTCCGCCCGGATAGATAGCTAGGCTCTCTTTAATTTGAGTGAACTATCCTAAGTAAACTAAAACGAATTGAATGAACTCGAAATTAACTTATTTGTAGCTATATATTGCAAGTAAGGTCTTGATTCATTCGTCAGAGAATTTCTGAACTGAACGTATTTCAACTATTCAAACTTGAATTGAACCATTTCAAGTATCAATTTAAACTATCCACACCTGAACTGTAGCCACCAGACACACCTAAACTCAACTTACAGAATTAAACTGAACTAAAAAAAAAAAATTTAAAATGAATTAAACAAAATTTAAGTAAACAAGAAATGAACTAGATGCAAGAACTAAACAAGATTTGAAGTGAAATAGATGAGTCCTGCAGGTTTCTAGAAGTCTAGAACACCAAGAAGAGAAAGGAGTCCACCCATCTCCCAATCATGCAGGACATTCCCATGTGAGTGGGTTCTAATACCCTGACTAAAACACAGCTCTCTCAAGAACTGGACGACCACAAAATTTTCAAACCAAAAAAATGAAGGAAAAAAAACGTGTAACAAATAAGCCACTACTATAAATAAGCTCATATTCCCCATTTGCACAACAGAACAGCACAAGAAAAACAAGGTGTGTTTGATAATAAGCTCTACTAAGTTATGGCAATCAAGGTCCATGGCCATCGTTTTTCCTCTGCTACCAACAGAGTTCTTCTCTGCTTAGCAGAGAAAGAGCTCGATCACGAATTCATTTTCGTCGATTTACGAGTTTTCGAACAAAGGAAACAGCCATTCCTCTCGCTCAACGTAATCACGTGTTGTTACATTCGCATTTCATCTGCTTCAACAGTTGAAATTTGTTTGCACTTCTAACTAGCTAGTTTTCCCCTCTCGTGCAGCCTTTTGGTCAAGTGCCGGCTCTTGAAGACGGAAATGTGACGCTTTTCGGTAAATTTCTCTCCCCTTAACAATGTGATTAACTATGGTTATTTAATTTGCACGATTTTTGTGAGTGGTTTACACTTTACATAGAGCTTTACCTTATTTTAATATTCTTTATCTAAATAACCCTTTGAACATACTTTAGGTTCGCCACTAGATAACAGTAGAATCTGGAACATTTTAAATCTGAAAAGAATGGAACATATACCACGCTCACAATTGTTATGCTCTTTTATTTTAAATTAAAATTAAAATAATTTTTTATGCGTTTGGAGGAGATGTTATGCCCTTTTTTCATTATAATTTTTTCATTATAATTGTTTAGACGTTTGGAGGAGATGTTATGCCCAACAGTACGTAAGGATCCTCTCAACTGAGATGGTCCAGTTAATTTATATCTCCTCCACCATCTCCTCCTTCATGTGTTAGATTAATGACACACGTCAATTATAACCCAATCGTGCCAAACTATGACTAAATATAAATTAAGAAACCCCTAACATGACTTTTAATCTGCTGTACATTAGTAAATATCAATCTTTCCATGATCTAAAATCTATTTTTGATCTACTTCGTATATCTAATGTAGATTGAATCAGTTTAGTCTTTTAATTTTTATTTTTTAATCACTTTTAAGTCGTACGTAGTTTACTGAATAAAATTGCGTGTTAGGGCCAACACCAAAAATACCACCACCCATATGAAGTATGAACCCCCATCTTTCGCTTACAATTATATGTCGATGTGAGTGTTTGCGAATGATTATGACAAATTCTGTTTTTTCGCAGTGATCTGGGTTATCATCTAGTGAAGTAATTTATGAAAGAATCACTTACTTATAATATTTATGAATTATAATATTGAGATACAGAGTCGAGGGCAATAACAAAGTACATTTCACGGGTATACCATGACAAGGGAACGCCACTATTGTCAAAAGATCCAGAGAAGAACTTAACCATCTCTGTTTGGCTCGAAGTCGAGGCACAAAGATTCAACGATGTAGCCCAAAAGATCAGCTTTGAACTTGTCGTCAAGCCGATGAGAAACATGACGAGAGATCCTGGCTTGGTTGATAAACTTCAACCCCAACTAGCTGCAGTTTTAGACGTGTACGAGGCTCGTCTGGCTAAATGCAAGTACTTGGCCGGAGATTCGTACACACTTGTTGATCTTCATCACATTCCTGTTGTTGCCAACTTGCTCAATACTAAGATCAAGAGTTTGTTCGAGGAACGCCCCCATGTTCTAGCATGGTGCGAGGAGATCTTGAATCGTCCAGCTACCAAAAAGGTTTACGTTGCGCGCAACTGATAATGAAGTTTGGAGGGAGTATAATTGGGAAGTAATTTGAATTATTACGCTGTCTTTTGCTTTTTATGCTTCATAAGACTTCGAAACTACTATTCGAACTCCCGTTCAAATACCTTGAATGACTTACTGTAATAACGCTGTAATAACGCCAACGCTGGTTCAAATCCTGTTTGAACCATTGCAAAAAACGACTCGTATCTTTATGTGCATTTATCTATTTAAGTCTTGTTTGGCATTTTGTTAACTTTTCCTTTCTTTCGGTCTCCTTATCTTCTGAGAATAACTTATATAAATTGTACCAATTCGTGAAATTGTCACGACATAGTTTCCATATAATATCAAAAATGTAAAATAGACACAACATAACTTAGTATAATTAAATATGCGGAGCCTACAAATTCGGTGATGTGATGGTCCCTCACATACAATCCATTTGTAATTTTGATATTTTGCGACATTATTAATAGTAACTTGTAATTACATATATATCTAAGTACTGTCACTGATCCACACAAATTATCTTGGTTGTGCATCAAGATCTAGGCACCCGTTTTGTTTTAATGGACGCTTAACACATATAGCCGACCCATAACCTAACCAACACCGGCAGAACACATTAGAACCTAACTTACCAAAATCGCCCAATACTTGGGTTAATTTCCAATCCACACATCACCCGCCTAGGACATGGCCTCTATCATAGTATCAGAGTCTTTGGCTCACGCCCAGACCTGAGTTCGAATCCTCGTGGAGACCCCCTCCACCCATATTTAATTAAACTCGGTTGGCCTCCCCAAATGAAGTTGAAATCGGCCACGAATGCGAGGGAGTATGGGGGAATTAATATATATGACTAGATTACACAACTTTCTACAAGTTCGAGCTTTTTAATGAGATGGAATTCTATAAAAAATTTGTAAGAGATACTGCAAATGAACTTCTAGAGATCAATCAAGAGATTAAAAGAAATACAGTAGTTGCATTTGAGTTATTTAAAGACTAAAGAGCTCCTCCCACTTTGTATGTTCTCGCTACATGTATCTTAATCTAGATACATAGTCTACCTCTCTTCCATTACAATCTTTTTAGAGTTAACTTTTTCTTTGCCGAAATTTAACCACAAATTACTTGTAAATTATTTAAAAAATATATTTTAAAAATATATTATGAAATAGTTAGGTACGTACACTTATATAACATAATTTTCTTCGATATAATTTATGAGTAGTTTGATGTCAAAAGTACAAACTTAGCTTCTTCCGTTTATTTTACTTTTTTATCAGTTTCTTTTACAAGTTTTTAGTTGACTACTCATCTAAAGTACATATCACATCTTGCTGTTTTATTCATTGTGGGGGTCTGTCTATAATATAAACATATCAATTATGTCCTAATTTTACTTCATACTTTACTAAAACATTAAATCTCATCACAACCATTGCATATCCTTGTTTGTTGAATACTTGAATAGCAGCATAGCAATCAATTGTGCCAGTAATGGAGGAGGAAGCAGAAACCGTGTACGTAGCTGATCATAGGCAGTGGCGTAGGCAAGCTGGGTCGAGCTGGGTCGGCCGACCCAGCTGACCCAGGCCCAGCCCATGTACTAGTAGTAAAAAAAAAAAAAATTTACTTTTGCCCCAGCTGGATTTTACTGTCAATTTCTACCACAATCCAGCTCTCACGAAAAAAACAACCACACGAACGGAACAGCCAAAATCCAACCAAAAAACCGTCAACCACTCCTCACCGCCACTGCCAGCTTCCCCACCGTGCCGCACCGAGTACTCCACGGACCTGAAAGCTGCTACACCACTGTTGCAGCTCCTGCTTCTTGGGTACATATTTA
>JAYMSL010005060.1:0-10491 GCA_036897195.1 Plantago coronopus
TTAAATAAGGGTGAAGGTTGGTTGCCCCTTATGGTACTTAGGTATATTGACCCATCGGCTGAATTTTGCAATGGAACTAGGTTGAATGTGATTGGAATTTGAAAGAATTGTTATTAAAGCTCAACAAATTTCTAGGAGATTTAAAGGAGAGCAAGTCCACATTCCGCGGATGATTCTATAGCCCTCAGGTGTTACCAAGTTTCCGATAATGTTCCTGCAACGATATTTCCCGATCTCTGAATTTTATGCTATGACTAACTATTAAAAATCAGGGACAATCTCTTACTCATGTGGGGTTATATTTTGTCAATCCCGTGTTTAGTAACGGTCAGATCTATGTAGCTTTCTCTAAAGTGACTAACAAGAAATGACTTAAATTATTGATCCTGGATGAAGAAGGTCAACCAACCTATAAAACACTCAATGTGGTTACAAGTAAGTGCCTAATAATATGTGAGGTACTTATATCTCTAACTTGAACATCAGAAGCTTTTGTCTCTTTAATCTTTTAAATTCCTATTTAGTTATCTATTATTATAAATTATCTATTATTTCTGCATATGTATATCACGAGGTGTTGGTACACGAGTTTATTTATATCATTATGTTGGAAATACACTTTAATGTAATAAGACGACTCTTTTGACTTTTGAAACAGCAAAACGAGGATCAATATTAATGGTTCCAAATTTCCCTCGAAATGACTCGAACCCTTTACATAGTTAGGGGGAAAGTATATTACCAACTGAGCTGTACTTCGTTGTCTCTTTTTATTCATCTTATTTTATGTCACTGTTTATATTTTATTAAATACAAAATTATGCCGTGGCGTTATATCTAGTAAAAGAGTAGAATGTAGTAAGTCAGTTGCACATGGACCCACAAGCACACAAGAGATCGATTATTATTATTGAGAAAAATCCGGTAGAAATTTAAATTTGAAATCTGTAACGGCTCCTCCCAAACCCCATCTGATATTGCTCTCAATTCAATTTCCACCAAAATCCACATTCAATTCACCCAGCAAAGAACCAAAATGCTTTGAAATCCCCATTTGAATTCCACCAAACCCTAAGCTCCACCCCAGAAATCGTCAATCGAACTACAGAAACAGCAACAATGGCGTCTCTAACCCCAGGAGTCCTGCTCAAGCTCCTCCAATCCATGAATTCCGCCACCAAGGTCACCGGCGAGCACCGCACTCCTCTCCTCCAGGTCATCGGCATTGTCCCTGCACCTTCAACCGGAGACGACTCCCTTTTTCCTCACAATGGCTTCTACGTCCAGCTTTCCGACTCCCTCAACTCTACTTACGTTTCCCTCTCTGATCGAGATACTGATTTGATCCTCACCAACCGTCTTCAGCTCGGCCAGTTTGTCCACCTGGATCGCCTCGTCTTAAGTTCCCCTCCTGTGCCTAGTCCTGTCAATCTGCGCCCAATTTCCGGCCGCCACGCCTTTATCGGGTCACCTGACCCTCTCACTGTCCGAATTACGAGGTCGGGGTTTACGATCCAAGCTCCTTCCTCAAATGAGCCATTGTTGGCGGTGAAAAAGGAAGTAGAAGCTAATACGGAGAGTAAGAAGGAGAATGTGAATGTTAATGTGGCAAATGATAGGGGTAGTAATAGTAGATCTGGTTCAGATAAGGTTCCACAGAGGTTTTCGTCGCCAGGGGCGGTGAAGCAGAGGTCTGTGTCAACAGGGAGGAAGAAGGTGGTGACAGCTGAGAGGGATCCTTCGCCAGCCACTGCAAAGACGGTAAGGCGGTCGGAGTCTCCTGCCCCACCTTCGAAGTGTGTAGTGCCTAGTCTTGCGGCTGCCAAGGAAGAAAATAGGAGGACATCCAGAGAGGCTGCCATAGTTGTGCCGTCTAGGTATAGACAGCCGAGTCCGGTGGCAGCTAGGAGGATGTCGTTGTCCCCCGGTAGGAGGTTATCAGGTGGAGTCAAGGTAACCCCAGGAGCAGAGAAGAAGAAAATGACTAACGTTATGGTTGGGATGTCTAAGGGTTCTGAAGGTGTTGGTTCTTCGAAAAAACCAATTAGGAAGAGCTGGGATGAAAGCCCTCAATCTGGTAGTGGGGGCTCTTCAGAGCATAAAGAAAAGACTGGGATGAAAAGTAGGCCGGATTTGCAGGCTATTTTGAGGACTCAGGTGAAAATCTGTTCTCAATTGGGAACATGTCATTTTGTCTAGGTCACATTTTACAATGTTCTGAAGTAACGGTTGTTTTTTTCAGGTGGCTATATCAAGGCGATTAAGTGATGTACACGAAAATTTGCCAAATAGGGAAACTCTAGTGGAGCCTGAGAAGCAAAGTGAAGCTCCGGTAATCACAATCCACGAAAAGAAATGGACTGATGGAAGTGTTTCATTGGATATGCTCTCTTCAGGACTTACAAAACTTGGCAAGGTATGTGATATTCTAAGCAGCTTATCATGTATTATTTTGAATGTATTCGGTATTCCTATTAGTTATGTGGTAGATATCTGAATGTGGTATTCTGGAGTTGGAATAGGATGCTATGCAGAGGAGAAAAGTTGCATCAGCTGCTGCTGCTGAAGCTTTAGAGGAGGCCATTGCCACGGAATCTGTTGTGAGAAGCTTAAGGTACTATTATTGTGGCTTCTGAATTTGGAATTTTGTGTTGACAAGTTGACATAATATAGCTAGCGAATTTTGAATTGTGTTGGTTGGTGTGATGTTCAGTCTTCTCTTGTCAGAGTATTTAAGTTGTTGGGTCGTAATATAGAACTAGAAGTTTGCAGATGTATATGCACCCTTAAATTTTTTCCAAGTTTGTGATGTTCTTGATCGAGTATGAATTTCACGGTTCTACCGTGATATGATTTGGTTATCTTTTATCCTTATTCGTGTTGTTCAGTCAAAGATCCTGTTAGAGAACATTTAGTTCTATCAAGTAAATATTAGTAATAAACTATTACGTCCAACATGGCTTGAACTACAGACCTCCTACTTGCAAATCATCTCCTCTAGGACCTCTACCACTAGAGAAGCCTTGTTGTGAGACTGAACTTTGAGCCAAATTAGAGAAGCATTCAATTTATTTTGTACCTAGTTGGCTCCGGACTTCCTGTATGTTTACTTTAGAACAGACGAACCTTTTAGAAACTTCTGTGAAGCAGTTTTAGTGACTTGTCTGGTGAATCCATGATTTTTTGTAGTTTCAGTCTACGCGGAATAGATATGTAATGAGTAACTGAGGAAGTTACTTTCACGGTTTCACCTTATTATGGCAAACGTCTAAGGTTACAAATACTAGACAGAATGTGGTATTGAAGTAGAGTGCACGTCAATCAAGTAGTACTTGAAGTAGGGTGCATCTCAATCAGAGTTATTAGTGATAGCTGATGCTTTATGTTTATGTTGCACGTCTTGATATTCCAGTTTTATTGTCCATAAAGAAATTGCTATAAGGTTTACATTGAACATCAAATTTTAAGTTAGCTCATGGCACACAATTTCTGTGAACTTCATCTTGTGTTGCATAATATTCCAACTTAGTATCATGTATCTGTGTCTGGTCTATTCTGTGTTATTGACTGCTGTTATCATTTGTGGTAAACGAGAAATTAGTAACTGTCACTGCTGACAATTTTGTAGTAACAATGGGGTTTAGACTGTAGATCTTCACAAACAATTTTAATAAGTCTGGTCCTCTGTACTATTTCAGCATGTTCTCGGATCTCCTTGCCATGTCTAAGCCAGAAAACCCACTGCCAACTATTGACCGGTTCATGGTCATCTACGAAGATGTACTGAAGGGTACAGCTGCTGCAGAATCAATTGCAAGTAACCGTCTAACATCAGTAGTGAATGGAAACACCTCTCTAGAACAATCAAAGTCGAGTAGTAATCTTTGGGTGGAAGCTGCTTTGGCAACAAATCTTGAAGTTGTGTCTCTTTTGACCAACCCTATGTTTGAAGGTTCTAGTAAACCGGACCAAAGTCCAGATAAGAGAGTATCTGTCAATAACCATGCCAAGAACAATGCAAAACTGCCTCCATTGATAGTTGGAACATGGGCCAGGGGACAGGGAATGAATGAAACTGCTGAACTTGGTAACAATCTACAGCAAGAGATGCAAACATGGTTTATAAGGTTTGTTGAGGAGTCTCTGAATGCTGGTTTTCAAGTGTTGGGAAAAGGCAAGCCTGCTACTAGTGGAGGTCTTGATTGCGGTCCAATCGCAACAATTCTGTCACAGTTGAAGCGAGTCAATGACTGGTTGGATCGTGCAGTCTCTAAGCGGGATGAACTTATGATAGAAAAGACAGAGCGTTTGAAGCGGAAGATCTATGGTTTTGTAATTCAGCATGTTGGAACAACAGCAGTTTGACAGCAGCCAGTCTAGTGTACTTTGATTGTTTCAATATCTTGTTGATGGAATTTTCTTTTCCTTCTCTCAATCACTGTTTGTATTGCCCTCAAGCATTTTGTTATGCACTTAATGAATGTGAAGCTTTATTTCTTCTTGATCTTTTTTATTTTTTCAAAATTTCATTTTCATGGATACAAACTAATTTCTTGTTGTATATTAAATAAGAGCCCACAAGGTTAACAAATGTTAAAAACATTAGTGGACATTTTGGCATCCTAATAGCAAAACAAATGTTATTGAAGATTAATACCATATTAAAAAGTTCAAACTTGTAAAATGTGAAAAATGTTAATGTAAATGTCATGGTATTTTTTTTCGAGAATAATTGTCATGGTATTTCAATTTATGGAAATGTAAAAAAAAGTAGAGCGGATGAATAATATAAATGTATGAAGTTTGGTGGGACAAATTTATAATATTTACTCGCTCCGTCCAGTCAATTAAAAAATCATTTAATTTTATTTTCTAGGTAGAACCTCTGTTAGGTTAAAAATCCGTCCAGTCAATTAAAAAATTATTTAATTTTATTTTCTAGGTAGAACCTCTATTAGTTTAAAAAGTCATTTATTATTATTTTTTGTAAATGAACCGCCGTATGTGGGAATCAAACCCACGACCACGTGGTTAAAAGCCACGCGCTCTACCGGCTGAGCTAAGACGACAATTAATTAATAAACCATACATTTAATATAAATTTAAAATCTAATATATAATCATATTAATCATGTTAACTGGTTCATTTACGACTTCTACGTAGAATCACATTCAAATTTAAAAGTGTATTTTATTTAATTTTAATTATATGTTAGACGTATCACGTGTATATATCCGCATGTAAGAGGGTTCTTATCAAGAACGGAGCAGCAAGATTGAGCTGGGAAGGACTGCAGATATTGTGAGACAAGCTCAAAGTAAAGAAATCAACAGCATTAAGCTTCTGGAAGGAAAAATAGAATACTGCAGAGAAGAAGACATCACAATTCACCTATGTAACATTGCATATAATTTGAGAGTAGAGCAGGGTTATTAACTGTAGACTAATTTGTTTCTTGTTCATTCCAGATTGTTCTGTAACTGTTTTTCCCTCCTTTTCTTAGCTTTCTCAGTAAGCTAACTTCTGTATAAATACTCCTTCATACTGTGAATATACTAACGCATTTTATTTACATCTTCTCTCAACTCATGAATGCGCAAACTCTGTTATGGTATCTAGAGCAAGGTTTCGACCTTTCGCTTTGATTTACAGTTACAGAAGATCGTCTTATTGATTCAATCGTTGACATTGTTCAACAACTTGATTGATTTCATTTTAGATCTCTGTTTTCTGTGGTTTTTCAGTGTTCGATTGCTTGATTCTTCAGCAAATCGTCGATTTCACTTGATTTTCTATCAGTTTTCTGAAATTTGTAACTGTTTTCTTCGATCTAATGGCGGAGAATGTTGTTGTTACTGATGAGACAGAAAGGCAAGAGGAAGAGTATGTTCAACATAATGAACAGAACTCTCCTCGCATTGATCGCAGTTCGGAGCGCAGTCCTCGAATTCCGAAATCGATTGAAAATCCGGAGGAGGATCCGTACAATCCTGCTAGTGCTTATTTTGTTTCTCATACTGAGACTATGGTTTCTGGAGCAGTTAAGCCTCCATTGAGAGGACCTAACTACCTTACTTGGAAGGGAATTATGTGGCGTTCTATCTCTGTGAAGAATAAGATAGGTTTTGTCGATGGATCGATTAGTATGCCAAGTCTGGATTCCAAGTTGTATCGACCATGGTGGAGATGCAATAATATTGTTCTGTCATGGCTGCTTAATTCTCTCACTGAAGAGATACGCACATCTGTTATGTTTTGTGATATGGCAAAGGAAGTCTGGGATAAGATCTGCACCAGGTATTCTCAACCTGATAATATGCGGATTTATCAGATTCAACTGGCTATTAGCACACTTGTTCAAGGCACAAATTCTGTTGATGCTTATTTTACTCAGCTGACTAGTTTGTGGGAGGAACTGCATGTTTACAGGCCAATTTCTACTGAAACTGCTAAGTATGCTGAAACTGACATGGTTTTTCAGTTCTTAATGGGTTTAAGTGAGTATTATGATCATACTAGAAGTCAAATACTCATGATGAATCCTATTCCAGGACTAGATCAAGCATATTCTCTTGTTATTCAAGCTGAACAACAGAGAGACACTAAGATGAATGTGAGTGTAAACACTTCTGAGAATGCTACTTTTGCTTTGAAGAGTAAGAGAAAGGTTAAAGCTCACTGTGATAACTGTCATCTAGATGGTCATACAGTAGATCGATGCTACAAGCTTATAGGCTATCCAGAAGGATTTCAGTCATCTAAGAAGCCTACTTACAACAAGCAAGGTGCTAATACACAAGGTTATCAACCAAATAAGTCCACTGTTGGTACTCAGAGACCTCAGCAAGCTTATGCTAATAATGTTAGCAACAATGAGATGCTGCAAAACAGAATCAAAAGTACAATGCATGGACTTATGAAAATGGTTGATCAGTCCACTTATGTTGGTGAACCTTCTGGACAAGCTGTGGAATGTCACAACTCTGATTGTTTGGGTGCTGATGATAATGATCACATGGATCATGATGATCCTGCTGTTACTTACAACACTTTAGCAGGTATCATATGCACTCTTTCTGATCCTTTTGTTAGTAATATCATTTCAACTTTACATGATTGCTTCATTCTGGATTCTGGAGCCACTGATCATGTAGTTTGCTCTACACATTTCTTCATTGAATCTTCTGTTAAGAGCATTAACACATTTGTGCAATTACCAGACAAAAGAAACATTAAAGTCTCTATGATTGGTTCAGTAAGAATTAGTGACTTTCTTACTTTGCATAATGTGTTGTATGTGCCAATTTTTGGTGTTAATCTCATGTCTGTTAGTAAGATCTTAGATGAAGATGTTTTCACATTTGATTTTACTAAGACATTAGTGTCACTGCAGGAGGTTTCTTCAGGGACAAGGATTGGTCTCGCTGAGAGATTCAAGTCCTTATTCATCATCTCTTATCCTTTATCTGTTGCTTCAAATAAAGTTGCTTCTGCTGTTGTCAAGCCTGGTGCTCTCCATACTCAGCATGCTATGCTCTGGCATAATAGATTGGGACATCCTTCTTTTCAGAAGATGCATTTAATTCCCTCTTTAGGTTTGAATTGCAAGCAGTCACATGATTGTACAATAAGCATTGAAGCAAAAATGAAGAAGCTTCCATTTCCTGTTAGTAACAGTGTAACTCATTCCATTTTTTATCTTGTGCACTTTGATGTATGGGGACCATATAAGCAAGCTTCTGTAAATGGTCATCATTTCTTTTTGACAATAGTGGATGATTACAACAAATACACTTGGATTCATCTGTTCAAATACAAAACTGAAGTGAAAAAAATCATGATACACTTCATTGCTATGGTTCAGACTCAGTATAATAAGACTATCAAGATTATTAGGACTGATAATGGTACTGAATTCAATATAGCAGAACATATTCTTCCATTAGGAATCATTCATCAAAGAAGTTGTGTTTATACACCTCAACAGAATGGTGTTGTTGAAAGAAAACATCAACATTTATTGAATGTTGCTAGGGCTTTGCTATTTCAATCTTGTTTGCCTCTCAAATTTTGGGGAGATGCTGTTCTTACTGCATGCTATCTCATTAACAGAATGCCAACACCAAACTTGAATAATCACAGTCCATTCTCTATGTTTTATGACAAGGAACCTGATTATTCATAGTTAAGAGTGTTTGGATGTTTGAGTTATGCACTTACTCCTGCTGTTCACAGAACAAAGTTTGACTTGAGAGGTGAACCATGTGTGTTTGTTGGTTATCCCCCTCATGTCAAGGGTTACAAGTTGTATAATCTCAAAACACACAAAATTGTGATCACCAGACATGCAAGATTCTTGGAAACACAATTTCCTTTCTGCAAAGACCAAATTGTGTCTTCTGATGATATTCTATTGGACAACTGTGATGAACACAACCCAGTTCATGATGAATGTGTAATCACTCCTTCTGTACCACTTCAAACTAGCCATGTTCCTTCACCTGTTCATGAGCCACAAAGTGCAGACACATCATCATCACCACTTTTACCCAGTTCTGATACACAGGAACAACTGAGTGCTCCTTCTTCAGACTCTTCTTCTTTACCTCAAAATCTGGATATTTCAGATGATTCACCTTCACCTATTCTTCGACGTTCTAGTAGAGCTAGACAGCCATCTACTCGGCTGCAAGGTTTCTACTACAATGTTCTTCATCATCTTGACACTGGTCCTATACATACTAGATATCCTATATCTAACTTTGTATGTTATGATCATTTGTCACCTAGTTCCAGAATTTTTGCTCTTAATCTCATGATACATCCAGATCCAAAGTTTTATCATGATGCAGTGCAATTTTCTCATTGGAGAGAAGCCATGAAAACTGAAATTGATGCTTTGCAAGCAAATAACACTTGGACTGAAGTTTCTTTACCACCAGGTCATGTACCTGTTGGTTGCAGATTTGTCTACAAAACCAAGCTCAAGTCTGATGGCTCTATAGATAAGTATAAAGCTCGTTTGGTAGCTAAAGGCTACTCTCAGAAGTATGGCTTGGATTATGTTGAGACTTTTAGTCCAGTTGCTAAGCTAACAACAGTTAGAATTTTCTTGGCTCTAGTGGCTGCTCACAACTGGAAATGTGAACAAATGGATGTTGCTAATGCTTTCATAAATGGTGACTTAGATGAAACCATTTATATGTCACCTCCTCCCGGTTACTTGTTTCAGGGGGAGCATGATCCAAATAAGCAACAAAACATGGTGTTAAAACTGAATAAATCTCTTTATGGTTTGAAACAAGCATCCCGGCAGTGGAATCAAAAGTTCACTCAAACACTACTTTCTCATGGATTTGTTCAATCTGTTGCAGATTATTCCTTGTTTACTAAATCCTCAAGTAATACATTCACAACACTTTTGGTGTATGTTGATGATATTATCATTACAGGAAAATCTGTTGAACTAATTGATCAAACCAAACATATGTAACATTCTCAGTTTAAGATCAGGGATTTAGGTGAAGTCAAGTATTTTTTAGGACTTGAGATTAATAGAACTAAGAAGGGTATTCATATCTTCCAAAGAAAGTATGTGTTGGAACTACTTGCTGATACAAACTTGCTTGAGGCAAAACCAGTGGTTACACCAATAGAGGTTAACACCAAGTTCTCACATGAAAATGGAGAAGAATTGATTGATCCTACAGAGTACAGGAAACTAATTGGAAGGTTAATATACTTGAACTTAACCAGACCTGACATTACTTATGCTGTGAGCATATTGAGTCAGTTTATGCAGAAACCTTCTAAGGATCGTTACAGTGCAGTGCTCAGAGTGATCAAATATCTTAAACAAGCACCAGGTCAAGGCATCTTGATGTCTTCAGACAATACTTCACAACAAATCATGGCCTACTGTGATTCAGATTGGGCATCATGTCCCTTCTCAACGAGATCAACTACTGGCTTCTGTGTGTTTCTTGGTAAATCTTTAATCAGCTGGAAAACCAAGAAACAAGCAACTGTAAGCAGATCATCTTCAGAGGCTGAGTATAGAGCTTTATCCTTCACTACTTGTGAAATTGTCTGGATTATATCATTACTGAAAGATTTTAATATCATGCAAGAGAAACCAGTCACTTTGTTTTGTGATAATCAGTCAGCATTATATCTGACAAAGAATCCAGTCTTTCATGAAAGAACAAAATACATAGAAATTGATTGCCATTTTATAAGGGAAAGGGTTCAAACTGGTGTGATTGATGTAAAGTACATCCCTTCTAAAAATCAGTTAGCTGATATTTTTACTAAAGCTCTTACTGCTGATAGTATCAGATATTTGCTACACAAGATGAACATTGGGAACCCCTATGCTCCTCTTGAGGGGGAGTATCAAGAACAAAGCAATAAGATTGAGCTGGGAAGAGCTGCAGAAGTTATGAGACAAGCTCAAACCAAAGAAATCTGCAACACTAATCTTCTGGAAG
>JAYMSL010005061.1:0-10491 GCA_036897195.1 Plantago coronopus
ATTTGTACTATATACCAATAAACTACTACTCTCCTTAAATACTGTGCCGGAGTCAAAATGGGGCTAGTTTGAGCGGACGGAGGGAGTACTTATTTTCAATATTTTTAATTGAAAAGATTTGTTAAGGCTTGATAAAGCTCAAAAGATCTCGTTAAAATTCATTAATTTCCGAACTCGAACTCATTTATCCCTCGTTTGGTTTAGATTAATGTTCAGTCTTGTTTATATTTTCATATTTCCCCACAAGTTGTATATAGCGGGAAATTAATATTTGGTACTGAACCATTGTGCAAGTCTCATGCACACGTTACATTAATAAATTTATTTTGCAGTTCAAAAAAAATTTATTCCTCGTTTTCGCTAACGGTCCGAACTCGGGCTCGGATTGGTCGAGCTTGAACTCGAGCGGAGAGCCGAGTATCAATGTACCAGAAGTGAAACGCAGAGACCAAACTGAATACCTTTTGAAAGTTGGGGTACCTAGGTCGTAATTTGCCAATAGAAAGTCCCAATGTAAAAAAAGTGTGCCTCCATCGCAGCTCGCTCATCTTCACAATTCCAGTCGCCATCACACGCTTGCTCTTCTCAATCGCCGCCGCAAAGCGCCACCATGCCTACCGTCAGCGTCGGCAGAGATCGACTATTCCAAGCCCTCGGTCAAACCTACAGTAAGCAATAAACCTACTTACTATCTATCTTATCTTCTCATCCACTCTGCTCCAATTCCTATATCTTTTAGTCTAACGTATATCCTTTGATTTGTTGTGGCGAATGAATTGATTACAGCTAAAGAGGAGTTTGAGGATTTGTGCTTCAAATTCGGCATTGAGCTTGACGATGAGGTATGACTGTAATACTTTACAGTCTTCTGATTTCGTTTATAGCTTCCATAGGATGTTGTAGAACACAGTCAGCTTTCCCAGTAGCTCAATTAAGTTGCTTACCAGATTGTTTTTAGTTATTCTAAGTGGAATGACCTGTGTTGTTTTTAAGTTGCATCTATACCAGCAGAATTCATACTGATTGCGGTACTAGACTCGAATTATATGCAATTCTAGATTGAGGCAACACCTTTGCCAGACTTCGTGTATGATACCTCTGAGGTTATGGCACTTGAGTTAATTATGATTGAAACAAATGTGCTAATCTAAAACTGCTTTGCATCTTTGGTAATTGGTATATCCTGCTTCAGTTTTGATATGATATATTCCTACACAGAACGAGGGCACGAAATTTGTAAACTTAGTCATGCTATACAGTTTGCTATTTATGTATTGTATTTTTGTTAGTAATGTTAGTAATTTCATTTCTCCTGCGAACTTATATGTCTCGGTTGTTTTGATTAATTGATTGCAGACGACCGAAAAGGCAATTATAAGAAAGGAGAAGCATTTGGAAGACGAAGAACCCTCTGAGGATGAGGAGGTTATATACAAGATCGAAGTTCCGGCTAATAGGTAATATTTGTTTTCTTTACTTGTGTGTGTCTGTGTGCTGTACTGACTTGGGTTCTCTAAGCTGTATGTGGAGTTGCCTGTATTCTAGTTCCATTCGGGAGGATCATTGTCTGTAAATGTCAAGCACATTAGTAGCATTTGAGTGCAATATGAAGATTAAATGTGCTTCTGAGAGTTGCATGCATAATTTCATTTTCTCCTATTTAAAATTCTGTGGCAGATATGACTTGCTTTGTCTGGAGGGGTTGGCCCAAGCACTGCGCATATTTAGTGGGGTCGATCCCGTACCTACCTATAGTGTGGCGAGTATACCTAAAGAGTCTATGCTCAAAATGCATGTAAAACCAGAGGTATCCATTTTGCTGAAACCAACTTCGGCATTTAATTACATAATATATGCTTATTTTAGGTCTTTGGCATGATTTTCTTTTTCAATGCAGACATCAAAGATTCGACCTTATGTCGTCTGTGCTGTGTTAAGAGGTGTTAGATTCGACGAGACCCGATATAATAGCTTTATTGATCTTCAAGACCGACTTCATCAGAATATCTGCCGGTTAGTGTGACCATACTCAGTTTGGAATGACTGGTTCTTCACTATCTTTTATCTTTGTCATCTTTTTCGTTCGTTCAATAAATTGAATAGTTTTAAACTCAGGATAGTTCCACACCTGCTATGTTTTTTTTTTTTTTTTGTAATTACGACACCAAAGATGGCTGTACCTAATCTTTTGGTGCTCTGCTGAATACATAGAGCCATCCGAAATCTTATGCATGCTGCTTAAATTCACTGATCACATGGAATGATTACATCTTTGTGCTATCCTTGACCGTTAGGAGAGAATAGCCTGAGATTATTTGTTTTAGTCTTCCTTTTCACCTCAAGTAGAGACAGAGACCTCCAATCTCTCCCAGGTTACAATCAAAGTTATTCCACATGATGCATAGAGAAGCTGAAAGAAGTATGGTCTAGCTTACTCTATTGCTGTCTGGAATAGTATTAGAACGACGCTGCTTTCAGCTTGATGCTGGTCTATTAGCTGCCATCTTGCAATAAGTTTTGTCTTCTGCAACATCTGGGCTCTTCTGTGAAATTAATCTTACCTCCAATATTCATTATTAACTGTAGGAGAAGAACCTTGGTTGCCATTGGTACGCATGACTTGGATACCATAGAGGGCCCTTTCACCTATGAGGTATGTTGTTATACTTGTTTGTTTTTACCACACTAATGAGTGCTACAGCTGCGAATGATTGGATTGTAGAAGTTCAACAAAATGTTGAACATGTTTTGCATTCGTTCAATATATTTGGGTGGTCAACTCATCGGACTCGATCATTAGTCTTTTAATGCTAGTTAAGAGAAACGGGCATAGTTCTGTTTCAACAGACAGGTTCTAAAAATATATGCATGGGAAACATAATGTCTGAGACAGTCGACAGATTCTTTGTGCGGTGCCTCTGTTTCCATTCTGTATCAAACCTCAAGTATTTTCTTTTGAAGTATTGTATAGTTACACTATTCTTGAATTTTTCAGGCATTGTCACCCCCAGAAATAAACTTTGTTCCCCTGAAGCAGGTAATATTTTTGACTTAGTTTCGTTCGAGATCTCCCTGATGCATTTTACTTTAAATTTGCTCTATCGTTATATTCATTTTAAATTAAGTTTCTCTTCGTCACCAAATTCAGTCTGGTGAAAGCAATTTGTTTTCTCTGTAGCTGAAATAAATGTGGCTATATTGCACACATAAATGTCTAAAACTTTTGGTAGGTTTCCCCTGTGAATGCAACCGAATCTGACCATTGCATTCTTGTTTCATACTCCATATTGTTGTGCTAAGAATTTTCTCCTGCCAATATTATTACTGATTAGTTTTCTTTTATATTAACCTGTGTTTTATGTTTTCTAAACTTGAATCCCCGCTTGCAGACAAGGAACTTCAGAGCTGATGAACTTATGGAATTTTACAAGGTGAGTCGTTTCTACTTAGGCATTGTTTGGTGCTTGCATGTCGCTTCTAGCTCGTTAGATGAATTGTCGCCAGCTATTTTCCTAATGATAAATATTGTTACATAACTTTTGCAGTCAGATCTAAAACTGAAAAAGTTCTTGCATATAATTGAGAATTCCCCAGTGTTCCCGGTGATATATGATCGTAACAGGTAATAAACTCTTCAGAAAGTGCAACAAGCTTCAAACATAAATTGTCACCTGTTTCTGTCATGCTCTTTCTGTGAAGCTGTCATTTTGAACGTTAATAACCATATTGCTTTACTAATACCATTTGATCTTTTATGATTTCAATTTTTGTTGTACTAAATGAAATTACAAACGAGCTTTATTCTAGACTCCGTGCTTCTGTGATATGATAAAACTGTGGTTCTTTCTGCAGAACCGTTTTGTCTCTTCCCCCAATTATCAATGGTGCACATTCGGCGATTTCTTTAAAGACAAGAAATGTCTTCATTGAGTGCACAGCCACAGACTTAACGAAAGCCAATATCGTTCTTAACACAATGGTATTAGATCTTTAAATCATAAGTGCTCCAGTTTTCTACGTATTCTGTGCTTTGGTGTTTGATAATCACATTTTTTTATGCAGGTAACCATGTTTTCAGTCTATTGTAAACAGAAGTTTGAAGTCGAGCCAGTTGAAGTGATTTACCCGGATGGAAAATCATATATATGCCCTGACCTATCATTCTACCAGATGGTTGTTCCTCTATCATATATCACTAGCATAGTTGGAGTATCTCTCCCAGCTGACAAGGTACCATGTGCACTCCTTTCATTTCATTGATGCTAGATGACCATCTAATTTATGCCTTTCGTTAATGGTGACTGCTCTTTTGTGATGTTGATTTGATTGCATTGTCCCCTCATTAATCGTAATTGAGTTCAGGACTAACGAGGATAGGACTCCTAATTTTTTGGGCTTTCATGTTTTAGTAGTAGTGGCAAAAGATGTTTCTGTTTTCTCCGGTATATGCATAACGACCAAATTCCAGGTGGCTGGCTTGTTGAATAAGATGCAACTACAAGTTGAGGACTCTGTACTAGAAGAGAACGAAACCAAATTCACTATAGCCGTTCCTCCAACACGAAGTGACATTCTTCATTCTTGTGATGTGGCTGAGGTATTTCCTTTGAGCTCTATGGTCACTACAAAACACATTGATCCTTGAAATAGTGCTGATATTAACTTCTCTTTTTTTTTTTCCTTATGATTCTGTGTACAAGGATGTCGCAATAGCTTATGGTTACAATGAAATTCCGAAGATAAAAATTCCATCTCTGAAGCCACAGGCATTGAATCAGTTTAGTGAACTTATCCGATCCGAGGTGGGAAATTTTATATTTTATACTGAATATATCTCCCCATCAAGAATCCATTCTAATTAAATTCTATACTAGCTAGCTATTCTGAGATCTTTGTTTATATGGGTTGCAATTATAATTTGTTTGGAGTGATGCATGTAATATTAAGTTGCTAATGTTGAAGCCACTGTTTCCAGTGTAAACATTCGTTTCTAAATCCCGGGATTTTGACAAGCGTTTGCATGCACATTTCAATTGCTATAGATAATCTCTGTCATAGCAAACTAAGATTATAATCAACCAGCCTCTTGATTTACTATTGGCGCATTGCCGTACACCTGTTTTGACATATTCTTGTGTTCCTCTTAGATTGCAATGGTTGGTTATACAGAGGTATTAACATGGATATTGTGCTCACACAAAGAAAATTTTGCGATGCTTAACCGCAAAGATGACAAGTCAACTGCAGCAATCAATGGAAATCCACGTACTGCCGATTTTGAGGTTTGTCTTTTTGTCCTTTTTCATCTCTTCACATGTCATTGTGGTTGTAGTCTTTTTTCTCCTAATTGTTCCCTTTGTTTTGTTACATTTAGCAATACAGTGTCTTATTCTTCATTCAGTTTACTTTCTTTAGACTTTAAGCTTTCTGGTATTCAGTTTACTTTCTTTAGACTTTGAGCTTTCTGGTATTCTAATATTTGATGCATGTTTGGTAGAAATAAAAGCAACTTACTATATATTGTCAAGTGTTGTATGAAATTGTGTGTGGTGGTGTTCTGTGTTGGATGAAGCAATTAAAATGTAGTTGATTAGGCATAGTATATTGTTAAATTTATGGGATAGCATTTACATCACCTAACTGATCAATCCAGCATGTTGAATGACGTATATTTTACATTCTCTCATTGCATAGTATATATTTTTCCAGCCTATGTAATGTTCCTGAGTGTTGCAGGTTGTACGCACCAGTCTTATGCCGGGTATATTAAAAACCATTGGACACAATAAAGACCATCCGAAACCAATCAAGGTAATGTGATCGTTTCCAGTGTTTATTTATTGTTGTTTACTTTTGAAATGCAAAATGTTTGTGTGTGCTTTCACTAAATTTTGCCTTTTTCATATTTTAAATCTGATATTCAGTTGTTAATAAACTTTTTCCTATCACTTAGATTTTTGAAGTGGGTGATGTGGTACTCTTGGATGAGAGAAAAGATGTCGGTGCAACAAATCGTCGCCATCTTGCAGCTTTATATTGTGGATCAACTTCAGGATTCGAGGTATCTAATTGCAACATTATTAGCCCATGTTAGTTTTAGTAAACCAGTCATTTTAATACATTCGTTTCTTTCTGATTGGAAGGCCCTGCAATGGTTATTCTTTCTGATTGGAAGGCCCTGCAATGGTTATTATTTTTCATGTGCCAATACTGTTATTCGACTATTTATTGTTTTGGCGATTCTTTTCAGTTTATTCATGGTCTCGTGGATAGAATAATGGAAGTTACCGGGACCTCTTTTGTGTCACCTGAAGATAAAACTGGCTACTATATTCAACGTTCAGAGGTATGTTTTATTTTTCATTTTTCTTGATCTATCAGTCTTTCAAATAAACACATTTTTAATTTGAATTTTCATAATATGCCGTTTGCCTCTTTAGGAGCCTGAGTTTTTTGTTGGTAGACAAGCCAACATAATTTACAAAGGGAATCAAATCGGCACTTTTGGAATTGTGCACCCACAGGTATACTTTCATAGTTGATGGATTATCTCTGCAACTAAACTTTCATACGCCAACTCATTCTAATGGTGATAATGAGACTCAAAAGTTCACATTCCCGTCCGGCTGCTGTGATAATAATGTGGTTTCAATCTGTGTATTCTTTCGTGATTTTAGGTGCTGAATAACTTCGACATTCCAGATCCATGCTCCTTTGTGGAAATTGATATTGAGAGCCTGCTATAAGGAAATGAATCATGAATCATATTTACCGGTTGAAGAGAAGACACGTTTCACCATATTATTTTGATTTCGAAAACATGTTTCACCATATTATTTTGATTTCCAAGACATGTTTCACCATATTGTTTCAATTTTGCTTTTGAAAATTGACATGGTGCATACAGCGGCATACTTGTGAGTTGTGACCATCGTGCTCATACGAAAAGTTTTCTTGAATGTAGCGTACTTATTTTATTAAATTATGTGCTAACTCGATGTGTAAAGTTTTGCGGGACAGAGGGAGTATTTTTTTCGGGCTGTAGTTTTTTCTCAATAAACCACGGGCACATAACTATTTTTAGATTTCAGTTTATACTAAACCCAGATTCAGCATAACTATCTTTAGAACCAATGTAATCATGTATAACCAAATTTACTCACGTATACTAAATTGAGGGATGTACACAAATTTAAAAACTACTGTGAAATTATAGAACTCATCCAATCATTCCATTAAACATTACTTATTGGCGTGCAGTTTTTCTTTTATAAATACATTATATTAATTGCGTAAATGTAATAATGAGTAATGAGTAGGATGATTACTTTTTGGTAATATGTAATAAATAAGTAATAATAATGTTAAAATAATGTTTATTGTGGGGAGAGTATCTTATATATGCAAATTTTAACATAATATTTCATCTAAATCGTCTACTAATTTAGTAATTCATCTAACCCATTTAGGAACATACTAAATATAGTTTTAGTTGATAGTTATATTTTAAAAATAGATATTAATATTAATAAAATAAGTATTGTCACATATTAATATTGTAAAATTAGTACTGCATAATACGGGTATTCAAGCCGCTGCTATTGCGGTCGAGTTTGCGATACATAAGAACTGGAGCAGGGTCAATTTTGAAGGGGATAGTTTACAAGTAATCCAATCTATCAATTCAAACGCCCAGTGCTATGCTTTATTCAGTTGCTTTAGACTCCGTTTGGTTCTGTTTGGACCAAATTCGGTCCATGAGTGATCTTGGGCGAAGAACTGTTCATGGGAAAGGTCCAAACTCGATTTGGCCTTTTTTTTTCACTTCCGTTTGGTTCATGGGCATGGTAAGTGGTATCACCACTTAGCCCATTTTGAACACCAACCAAACAGGTCTATTTCAACAGCCCAGCTCAGAACTGATGGTGTGGAATGACTTTGATATCCCTAAATTGACATGTCACATTATAAGAACTGATGGTGTGGAATGACTTTGATATCCCTAAATTGACATGTCACATTATAATAGTGTCTCTTACTATTCATCATTTCAAAATACACAATCTCCCTCACAATCGACATCTTCTCTGATTTTAGTATATTGGAAAAATTTTAAGTTTTGTTGAGAGAAAATTTTATTTTCTTAAAAACGTGGATGAGATTTGAACTAAATTTAGTATATTGGAAAAAATAATTAAGTTTTGCGATTTACATAGAATTTTAGAATTTTTTTTCTCCTAAAAACGTGGATGGATTTTTCTGCGTAGTATTTTAGTATAGAAGAAGATAGTTTTTTTTACTTTTCTTTACGCGATCTACTTCTTCCTTTTTTTTCTTCTGATTTCACACACACAGGGCCGAATTTTCCCCCAAATATGAAAATGTGCCGAATATCCATTTTGTGTTTTCGTGGATCAGCCTATTATTAGCTCATATTTCAACCCACAATAAAACTAACCGTCACTACCATTATAACCCTAGCACACACAGTTTTCTGCCACCACCAAGACATGGCCGCAGCTGCCCGATCCACAACCTCTGCCGCCATTCAACCCACCGACTCCGCCTGCGACCGCCTCCCTTCACCCTTCGCCTCTTCTCCACCTTCGAAAAATATTATTTATGTGGAGGTATACATACAACAACACCTTCCACCACAGCTCGACCCACCAACCTTCACGCCTCCGACGCCGCTCATACGAAATTCATCTTTCTGTCTCTCTGCTCCTGCGTTGTATTCTTTTCCCCTTTTTTTCTCTGATGTACTCTGTCATGCTTCTTCTGTTGGAGAGAGCGGAAAGTTGGAAGAAGGTAACAAGTCCGAACATTTAATACGGTCTAACAACCAGGGGTGAAAAAGTAATTTCCAGTCCAAAGTCAGTCCAAAATTGTAGGCGGACTGGGCCACCGGCTGAGCTGGATCGATGCCCAAACAACGGGCCATCTGACCCACTTGAAGATTGAAAGTGGACAACCAATGAGGAGGCTGACCGAAGGAGTTTGGCCCGGGCAACGTGAAACCAATACCCAAACACATTTTCCTTACCAAACACAAAATTCGGTCAAAAAAACAGGCCATAGAAGGAGGCAAAGCAGAACCGAACGAGCTCTTAGAGGCTGTTTGGTATGGAATATGGCATGGTTTTGGGCTTGGTCCATACTACACTATTCACTGGGCTTGGTAGATGGAATCTGGCTTGTATTGGTTCATCTATATTCTTGTTTGGTTTAGCCATACTACATTGGATAAAATGAACAATGCTTAAAACATGCTTTGTTTGGTTGAATGTTGTTCAATTGTTGTTTGTGGCATTATATTGGCATAAGCATGCAATGTCTAATTTACCCCTAATTTCGGTTAATCATTTACAAGTTTAGCCACAACCACTTGAATTTAAGTGTGCTGACTTCCCTCGAGTTTCATCTTCGGCGAAAAGAGAGACTCTCCGTCTCTTTCAGAAAACCAGAGATGAAAGTGCTAGCCTCTCCCGTAAATGACATGGAAAATGAAACGAAAGAAATAGGTGTACAATTGAAACGAAAGAAATAGGTGTACAACTGAAACGAAAGAAATAGGTGTACAACTGAAACGAAAGAAGTAGTACGCCTTTCACGAAAATATGTGGGGCTGTGTAGGTTTGTAGCTGAGGTATAAGCATATCACGCATAACGGCAATGACTACTTATTATAAACTGGTACAAACAACAGGCATCCTGTGAACTTATATATACAACAAATTCAAATCCCAAAAGTTATCCAATGGATTATTACATGAGAATCATACACACAACACAAGTCCCAGGGAACATCTTGCAGAACTGCACTCTCTGCTTGTACTCTGCATAGAATGTTCAAAGAGTACAATGTACACAATTTAAGGACAGACTAAGTTTTCTGGGCAGATGAAATACAAGTGAAATCAGGTGAGTATATCCGTCAAACTTTCAAATATACGTCAAACTTTCAAACTTTCAAAAAAATCAGGTGAGTATATCCAAATGAAGGCTAGCTCTAGTATAAATATTCTTGTGTTCAAAGGGTCCAAAAGATTCCAATTATCAGCTTCCAGCCAAGTTGGTATTGTGGAGCCTATTATCACTTAGTAAGTTGCACACCTAATGCCACTTCTTGTGTTCAAGGGCGAAACTACATAAAATATGCTAACTAACAGTGGAGCCTATTATCATTTAGTAGTTGCACACTAATGTCACTGCTAATAATCTACCAAATTTACATAAAACGAAGGGCATTGCAAACTCAGATGTTCAGGTATAGAGTAAAAACCTAGTTTACGGAAAATAATTACAGAGTATAATTAAGAATGGGCACCTTAGCCAAATGTGAAACTGAGAAATGTAAGTTTCCAATGTAATAATAAGTGGAGTGGTCATTGCAAACATCATAAGGTTACATGCTCTTATTTCAGCAGTCTTGTTTAGAGAAAGCATAAATTGAATTGCATACAAGCTCTACCATCTGTGCCCCCAATG
>JAYMSL010005062.1:0-10491 GCA_036897195.1 Plantago coronopus
CACCTCGCAACAAATGTTTCCGACTATAAACGATTAACGCAACAAATTGAATATTTTAATTTTTATTCACTTTCCGCGGGCTTTTATGGATTCCGCGGAGGGCTCCATTGGCATGTTAGAGCTTTTTTTTTTTTTTTCTGTTTTGGGCTTTAATTTAAAGAATGATTTGCTTTAAATAATATTGAAAACACGAAAAATAAGGAATACGAATTTCATTAGAATTTGGATTCAACAAAAGACCTAACAACAAAAATAAAATGCGAATTTCATTAGGATTAGGACTTAACAAGAGATCTAGCAATAAATGTTTCTGACTGACCCCTTATTATAAAGGATAATACATATATTATATATATATATATATATATATATATATATATATATATTTGGTTTTTTAATCCATCATATTGTTAATTAATAATTTAATATTTATCATTAATAAAAAATTCTGACTCCGTCCCTAAATGTTTAGGTGCTTTATGAAAACTTGAAGAAACTCAAGGGATTAATCTAAATGAGCTAGAAGTCGAGGGGGTATATCTGCAATTATCAAAAGAGCTGTTAGAGCCACGTTTTAATCTCAGCTGTTGATCTCTTGTAGTTGTTGATGGGATCCAACGGCAGCTGCTTTTCCTGGGTTTTCTCTGAGTTATACATATAAAAAGTTCGCTCCAGATATTTCCAATTATTATCAGCAGCATATCAATTTACCGACTTAGGTAAGTAATTTTAGTACCAACAGAAATCAATTTGGAGGAGAACTTGAATTACCAATTTACTTAATTAAACCGACCGACTTAATTAAACCATATCCTAACCAACTTCTACTTCAGTAGAAAAAATCTCTATATATACATCATCACTCTCATAACTCTCTTCTCCAGTTTTCTTCCTCCAAATTCATCACACCACATAAATCTTTCTTCGTTATTGCTTTGCTTCAATCCAGATAGTTTCATTATTGTGAGTTTCTTATTACTTGATTGCTGTTTCTGTTCTTGTTGAGATCAGAGTTATTTCTAACATGGTTTCTTTGACAAAAGTTCTCCCACAGGTTTCGAAATCCACTGCAGGATATGTTAATCGGTATGACCACAGTAATGATCCATGGTTCAGGAACCTCTATGGCAATGCTCAGCCTAAGGACTCTCAGGATTCAACGAAGTCCAAGAAGCCGGTTCCTCCTTATACGAGGCGTTCCGGTTTTAGGCCATCTAAACCCGAAGATTTTGGCGATGGCGGAGCGTTCCCTGAAATACATTACGCGCAGTACCCGCTTGACATGGGACGGAGGACGAATCAGAATCCTGGAACAAGAACGTTGCCCGTGACTGTAGATGAGTATGGGAATGTGAGATTCGACGCGATTGTGAAACAAGATGAGAACGCCAAGAAGATTGTTTATTCTAAGCATTCTGATCTTGTTCCGATTTTTGTCAAGGATAATGTGAAAGAGGCTGTTAAGGACGAGGCCGAGAAGCAAAAGGAAATCGAAGAGACTACTAAGGAGACGAAAGCTGCCCTTGAGAAGATTGTCAATGCCAAGCTTAGCGTTGCGCAACCAAAGAAAGTGCGTACGCAGTCCTCGGAACCTCAGTACGTTAAATACGCGACTTCTCAACAGTCGTCAGCGTTCAATTCAGGGGCTAAGCAGAGAATTGTACAGATAGCGGAGATGCCCGTTGATCCTTTGGAGCCTGCCAAGTTTAAGCATAAGAAGGTTCCTAGAGGGAGAAATTCTCCACCTGTTCCGGTTCTGAGCTCTCCGCCTCGCGTTCCAACTAGACAGGAACGTCAGGACTGGAACATAGTGCCGCCTTGCATATCGAATTGGAAGAATCCTAAAGGATACACTATTCCACTTGATAAGCGTCTGGCTGCGGATGGTCGTGGTCTTACGGATGTTACGATAAGTGAGAAACGTGTGTTTTTGGCAGAAGCTTTGTATTTGGCGGAGGAGCGATGCAGAGAGCAAATTGAATTGCGCAATAAGGTTCAGAGGGAGATGAATCAAAAAGAGAAGGAAAGGAAAGAAAATGAACTGAAGGAATTGGCACGAAAGGCGAGATCAGATAGGAGTTCTTTTGCACATAATGATAATGGCATGGAACTGGATCAGCAAAAGGAGACGAACGAAGAGAGGGCAGAACGATTGAAGAGAGAGGAGATTCGTGGGGAGAGACGAAAGGATAGGGAGAGGGAGAGAAGGATGGAGGCTAAAGACGCTCCGTTGTCAAAGAAGAGCAAAATTTCGAGAGATAAAGAACGTGATATCAGCGAGAAAGTCGCACTTGGGATGGCTAATGTTAAAGGCGGCGGAGGCGAAGTTATGTATGATCAAAGGCTGTTCAACCAAGAGAAGGGGATGAATTCCGGCTTTATGAACGATGATAATTACAATATCTATGACAATCGTTTGTTTAATGCCCAATCTACTCTCAACACTCTATACCGGCCTAAGACAGATAGAGATGATGAGCTATACGGTGGTTCTAGCGAGCAGCAGCTAGATAAGCTAATGAAGACTGACCGGTTCAAGCCTGACAGGGCGTTTTCTGGTACATCTAAGACGGGGCTGAGAGATGGACCTGTAGAATTCGAGAAGAACGTGAAGACAGAAGAAGAAAAGGATCCATTTGGTCTGGACAAGTTCTTGGCTGAGGTGAAAACAGGCAAGGAAGCACTTGAGAAAGTTGGGAATGGAGGAACCTTGAAGGCTACTGCAGGATCAATGCGAGATGGTTTCGAAGGATCAAGTCGATCCCTAGTTAACTTCACGAATTCCTCCTTGAAGGCTACTTCTGGATCAAGGCGAGATGGTTTTACGAATAAGAAGTTTGGACGACGCTCCAAAATACTACTCTGAGCGGTTCTGATATCTACTTTGAGGAATCTGGATCTTGAATGTAACTGTTTAATTCTGTTTAAATCCTTAATACAATGTTCTTATTTTAGCGAAAAATTATTTGAACTTCAATATTTCTTAACTACTTTTGTTCACTGTTGATTAACTCTGAACGTTATTTTGAAGTGGGTTAGTTCTACTAAGTGTCTAAGTCGCATATCGCATCCGTTATACTCGGCTACATATCCATCTGAACGTCCATGCTTTCAAGGGTCACTGAGCGAAAACTGTTTAATGATGTGCCTTTACCAGCAGACGGCAGTTGGGTAGTGTCCGGTCTATAGACATTAATAACCAGAGCGTTTAACAGCAAGATAACATTTCGAAATTGTTGGAGTAAGTCTTCCTAAGTTCTGTTGCATCAAACATCCCTATTTCGAAATTGTTAAGAGCAAGTCTTTTTAAGTTGTGTTACGACAAACGACGTCCCTAGTATCATCTTCCAAAGAAACAGGATAACCTGTCATTGCTATCTAATGATTTTAACAAAAGAGCAGTTAGGAAAAGAAAACAGGTAGAAGCAGAAGCAGAACAACAAAGATTGCTCGAATATTAGTCAATTTCTGTCAACTTAGACTCATACTAGTTTTCATGCAGCAAGAAATTGTTTTTGACAGTCGAAATAAGTGACATACCACCAGAATGTTTGCTTGTCAAAACTAGTACGAATGTTATTCTTATTCGCGCCCTATTTGACACCATTGAAAGACCAAGACAAGCAATATTATTCAACGGCTTGGTGGCAAGCCAAGCTACGGTAGAATCGCCAGTGAAATCAACTGTGAAGTCTTTCATTGCTTTAGCCCTACATTCCAATCTGACATTTGCTACTTACTTGAACTGTCAACTTCACCAGCACAAAATTTGACAGCAATTGAGGTTAATAGACTAGTACTTCTTCAGCTATTCTCGAACAACGTAGAAGGAAAAAGTATAAACAGGTATCCCCTCACTAAATTATGCAGTCTTGAAGGACAGCTCAGTAGTAGCATCTAGTTTTCAAGATATACAAATGTTCAATAAATTCACCCAATTTCTATCTTCAGAATAAATATCAATTTATAAGTGCAACGGCGGAAGATATAATGATATCGAAAACAAGGACTGACCTCAGACAACACACAAATAGACACCGACCCAGAAACCAACATCACAAACCACAAAATAGACTTGTTTCTCGATCATTCGTAATATCTCATGCAGGGCTAATTCACCTGAATTTACCCATCACACTATGACTATTGTCGACTCAAAACCGAGATAGGAACACAAGTCCTCACTCTGCAGATTTTTCAACCTTTTCAGTTTCCTCCTTTTTCTCTGTGGATGATGCTTTCTCTTCCTTGGGTTTATCTTCAACAGTCAAGCTCTCAATAAGTTCGGCAGCAGTTGCGTCTTCTTTGGCATCTCCAGCATTTTGCTGAGACTCAACGATCTCTTCGATCTTATCCTTGAAAGATTTGCAACCTGAAATTTGTACAAGTAAGAATGTGAGACATATCGTTTAAAAAAAACTACTAAACCTGAAACTGAAGCCAATATTGAAAGGAGGAATACGGATTAGTAGAACAGCACAAATTACAAATTGTATGCACATCAGGAGTGTCAGAATATAAATGAATCATCAACTTAATATTGCTTAATAACTGAGCGACGAATTCCCAGTTCAAAAGCTAAAAACAACACATTGCAAATGACAGCACATCAGGAGACTCGGAGTATACATGAATCATCAACTTAATATTGGTTAATAACTGAGCAAGAAATGTCATGTTCAAAAGCTATATCGAAGTTCGGGTTTAGGACTGTGTAACAAGTGATGGTTGGTCCAAACTAACAAGTTGTATGAAAGATGAGAATCTTTAGTTAACTCCAACTGGGGCACTAGACGCTAATGGATTGTTTGGTAACCAAAAACACTGGATTACATGGCAGGTGTATATAGTAAAATAGCTTAATAAACCTGCAAAGTCTTTGTTAAAGGTATACGTCAATTTGTATTGTTCATAGAAAGCCAGCAACTATTTTAGACTACTAATTACATACTACTTCCTGCTTCCTGCAGTGTTTTAGCAATTTTGGGTTGTCCAAGCTAAAGATACTCATTTCCATTTTCGTACATACTGCTTCCACTAACAACAATAAATATATTCAAAGGTAAATTACCCCCACTAAAAATTACAAATCTCTACTGTTCACACCCATTACGAATATTTTAATCAAAACTAAGCCCTCCCCTATTTGTTGACTCAAAAGTCAAATGGGAAGCTTGGGATGTGACAGAGGAAGTACAACGCAATCTTATTAAAGCACCAACATCGCAGAATTCCACTATTGCAAAGAAGATTTTTATGCTTTGTGAATAGTGACACTACTACATAAATCATTTTTCTTGTTAAGTACCTAAATTTGCATAGACTTCTTGACAAGCACCTACTTAATACCATTATCACTTGTTTGTAGTACTTTGTTGAGAATTTCAGAATGCCATGAGGATTAATGAATTGCACTCAGTTTTCATGTCCAGGCCAACAAATAATAGCTAATAGGAAATGTGAGATTTGCTTGATATGAATCAACTCCTGTGGCATGGCCAGAATTTGGACATTTCTGCACTCATTTCATTTATGCACAGCATGTGCTTCAGTAAGGAATGCCTCAAGAAGGTGAACAATTGTAAATAAAAGCATGATCATGGTCAATGAGACTTGACAGAAATGACCATCAACTTCAAAATTGAAAATAAACGAATAAACGCAATCAGAGTGGTACTTAGATAAAAATCCACACATAATACAGCCAGAGAACACCATTATTAATGCCATGTTTGTCAACCTAAAACACAAACCATGTTCAATCGTCATAAGAATACTAATACGAAAACACTTATTACAATTTTGAATGAGTTTCAAGTGCATTTTGAGATAGAAAGGAACGAGTAGCTTACTTTCAATAGAAGGAAACCGAACACAGAAAGTCTCATCCTTGAGCTCTCCATCTGCAAAATCCTTCGCATGCCAAACGCAGGATTTCTCGTTGCCTTGATGCTCTTGCACTGACATGGCAGGTCCCACTGCAATACGAAAGGGTCATACAAAATTTAGCCAAACACTTCGATTACCCCTATTATCACACATTCATTACATTTCATATACAGAAGGCTGTAATACTATAACCAATTCATTATATTTCGTATACAGAAGGCTGTAATACTATAACGAATACATGAGAAAACAAGTATATTTCCACTATTATCACACATTCATTACATTTCGTATACAGAAGGCTGTAATACTATAACCAATTCATTACATTTCGAATACAGACGGCTGTAATACTATAACCAAGGCATGAGAAAACAAGTACAGGATTAGCTTACCCAGATGGTTGGCACAGATTTTAAGGGTTTTGTTCTGCCTCATCACAAGCCTGACTTTGCCACTCTCCTTGTGTTTCAGAAGCTTCAAGGTCCCAACACCCCTCTCCTTCCATTGGTTACCATCCTTGTCAAACCTATAGAGCTTAGATTTCCTGCCAATCACAATGATTTCAATTTCAGTGATAAATAACAAAATTGCACAAACTAACTGCCAGAGTTAATATCAGCATCAATAACAACGCCAGAATACATGCCCAGTTTAGAAACTAAGCTACTAATACAAATTTATGTTAAATCAAATTGTAACTAAAAGCAACCTTCATAGCTAATGATAACTGAAATCAACCTTCTATATAAAATGTCACACGGTTTATACAAAATGGAATAATCTCAAACTCGAATAATCGGAGAACAAATTATACCCTAAGATACATAAATCTCAAACAGAAACCAAATGAAAAGAAAAGCAACTCACAAGTCAAGGAGAACATCTTCGTTCTCTTCGCCGGTGGTAACGGCAACTTCCTGGAGCTTGACGATCGGGGCAATCTGTGCTCCGGTATCCTCATCCTCGGCAGTTGGCTTGGTATCGTCTTCCTCTTCCTCTTCCTTTTTGAGATTGGTAGGTTCAGCTGAGGTAGCCGCCATAACTATGTTGATAGATGATGATCGAGATTGATATCCGGCTTCGGGTTAGGTGTTGGAGAGAAGTGATGGCGGGCTAACAATGACGGATCCGGCGAATGATTTGGAGGACAGTGGTTTTGGGGGCAGAGAACTGGTGTAGATGAAGTGTTCCTGTGTTGATAGCAATAGAATTCGGCTAGGTTTAAATTATTTCATGGGCTGGGCCAGGTTCCTATCCATTTTAGACTATGCTTAATTTAATTTAATTTAATTTAATTTAATTTCATTCGTTCACGTTTATTTAGTTTATTCTTAAACGTTCACTACTAGATATAACCCGTGGCGTTGCCACGGCATAATTTTGAATTTAATGAAATATAAAAGAGATATAAAACACAAAGAAATAAGTGTTCAAAAGTTATCAAAATAGTTGTCTTGGTACTAAGTGTATCTCCAACATAACAATATTAATAAACTCAAGGGCGGAGACAGAGGGGGCGGGCATGGACGACCGGCCCCACCCAACCCTCTCCCGTCGAATTAAAAAAAAACGTATTTTACACATACCTTTTTAATTTTTAATTAGTCCCCCCCCCCCACCATAGCGGGATCTCTAAATCTAATTCTATGTTTCTGGCATCACCCTGTGACATATATATGAGAAAATAATAGATAATTTATAATGATTAGATAACAAAATAAGAATTTAAAACAACATCGAAGAGATAAACGCTTCTGATTAGAGAAAAAAGGTATCTCACGGATTTTTAAGTAAACCACATTGAATATTGGTTTATCTGTTGGTTGACATTTTTCATTCAGGGCCAAGCTTTAGTCCTTTGTTGGGAGTCACTCTAGATATAACCCGTGGCGTTGCCACGACATAATATTAGCGTTAATGAAATATAAAGAGAAACGTAAAACAAAAATAAAATGATTAAGTATTCATAAGTCAAAAGAGTTATTTTATTACATTAAAATGTATCTCCAACATAACAGTATCAAGAAACTTACGGGTCATCAGCTCGTCATATATATCTACGCAAAGTCAAGATGGTTTATAACGATTAGATAAATAAATAGGAATTTAAAGAAATATTAAAGAGACAGAAGTTTCAAGTATTCAAGTTGGACCTAAAAGTGCTTCGCATATTATTAAACTCTTCCGTGTAAATCACATTGTTTTCTCGGTCGGTAGCCATCTTCATCCAGGGCCAAGACTTTAAGTCCTTTTTCTTGGTAATCACTCAAGAGAAACCGACATAGAGTTGACCGTGACTAAACACGTGATTGAGAAATTATAACCCCACATGACCAAGAGATCGTCCCTGACTTTTATTAATAGTCATAGCATAGCATAACAAACAGAGATCGGAACTGTCTTCGCTGGAACCTTATTGGGAACTTGGTAATATCTGAGGGTCATAAAATAATCTGCGGAATGTAGAGTTGCTATCATTAAAATCTCCCATAAATTTGTTAAGCATGGATAACATTCTTTCCAATTCCAGTCAAAATCAGCTTAGTTTTGTTGCAAAGTTCAGTAGAAGGGTCAATATTCCTGAGTAGCATAATGGGGCAACCAACTTTCACCCTTATTTGATGATTCGGTAATCCAACGGCTTTTATAGTATTCAAGAATTCAAATAAGGAAACGTCTTGACAATCGACGATGTCATCCTTATGAAGACAAATACTGCTTGAACTAAGAAATTTAGTTGCATCCTCAGGTAGCAATGACATCACATAATCATTAACCTCATCAACGATCTCATTTGTAATATGGTCAATTCTTTAATGTAATCTCCATCGAACTTTCGATCTACTAAAGAATGGTAAGTGATACTCACAATGTCTATTGCAGGGTCGGAACGTTAGCATAAGTATATCATCAGGCAAATTGAAGTCAGCCTCGATATTCTTTTCATCACCAACCATTCCATATTAAGCAGCCACTCAATAAATTCTTGGATTATAACATTATTTACATTTGACGCCTGTCGAGAAAAGAATGAAATTTAATATAAGTTGGTTGCCCGTGTTGTGTGGTTGGTGCTTGGGTAGATTGTATTAGATACCTATTGTAATATGAGGGGTGGGCTTCGAATATCCGACTCTCTGTTGTACTCTTTTTTCTTCGGGGGTGTTTTATCCCGAGTGGGTTTTACCTTCGGAGGTTTTGAGGAGGCAAAGATTGTCGGGACATTGTATTCGAAGTCATGGTGGAGGGAGTCGGGGTGAGGCATTTGGTCTAGGGTGGGTGAGGTATTTCATCCTTATCCCACTTTTCTAATGTAAATACTACTTAAACAATTCTAATAAATTATTTTGCCGTTTCGAAAAAAAAAAAGAAAAAAGTTGGTTGCCTACTATGTGTACGCCTTTGTTTATAATAAAATACATGGGATGAGCGTTGAATGAAATTATCGATATATCATGTACCTAAAGACGCATGTTCTTTGTTAAGTTTAAAATATTGACATGGTTCCTGACTTTCCCCTCTGATATCGATGCATGTACGATGAGTTGCCTACTACCCTTAGGAACGACATATAGTATATGCCTAAAGTCTACACAAAAAACACAACTAAGCCTCTGAAGGGTTTATCTATGAAACCGGTATCACTACCTCTCATCACATCTCTAAGATTACGATCAAGTGCTTCGAATCAATGTCGATTCATCATAGAAGTTCCAATTAGTTTTATTCTCCCATCAATCTTGCTAGGTCGCTCATTGGAATCATCCTACACATGCTGGTCTCATCTACCACCAATAGAAATTATAGAATACCAAACCAAGAATGAGCAGTATGTTCTTTGGGAAGGAGTAGAGATGCAATACTTGAATAAGCAATCGGTAAAATCTTGCACGCGAGGTAGAATACAATGTCTTCCATAAAAAAAAAAAAAGTCTTCCCCGTGTCACCATATTCATATAAGAATAAGACACCTCCTGTCGGAATCAACAACCTCCATAATGGTGTTGTACACACCCCGCTACTCCTCTGTCGAACATGGAAAGAGATGTTCATCTTGCACTTCCTCTACAGTGAATCTGAGCTCGTCAACAATCAGAATATTTTGCCCATCTTTTATGACCGCATTATCTGAGCTCAAACATGCATGAAAGCTGGAGACTACTACAATTGTTGGACAATAATTCTTCCAGATCTGAAAGAGTGAAATTCTTCAATTGTTCATCCGTGAGTTCAAGACTTAATAGGATGTTACAAATTCGATATAAATTATTTTTTAAAAGTGACTAAACTAACAAAACAAACATTAAAAGTACAATCAAAATAACAAGTATAGGCAAAATGAGAACTTTAAAAATTAACACATCATTTTTTTTACTTCTGTATGAGATACATACCAACAGACAACCAATGCCATGTATACTCCCATATGTGTGTCAGCCTCGACATGTTAGCATGCAAAGTCTCGCATAACGTCCAAAGCCCACTTGAATGCTTCTTTAATGGTTGCGATGTATCTTTCTCGTCATCCAACAACCCAAGTGCATAACACTCATCTTGAAATGTATCACAAACTTTATCATTTACTGTTCACAAATCTTC
>JAYMSL010005063.1:0-10490 GCA_036897195.1 Plantago coronopus
TATAAAAGTGGACCAAAAATGGATCTAGTTTGGACTCAATCTAAGTCTACATAAATTAGATTTGGGTTGGACTAGACTTCAAAATTGACACCCCTAGTCTAGTGTCCCAAAACAATTTCATCATTGATTTTTTTTTAAAAAAAAATAAACGAATTACAAAGTACTAGAAAGTAAATTGCTTATTTCTACTTAAGGAATCGTAAAATGTCATCAGGCGGCTCTTGGAGATAATCACAAATCGGAAACTCCACTTGCAGTCTAGAGAGGGCGTCTGTTGCTCCATTCGCAGCTCTTGGGATCCAGCGTATGTCCGTCTCCCATGGCAAGGTAAGTAATTCCCTGCATCTTTGAACGACATTTTTTTCCATGTCGGTAGGTATGTCCTTCTCCCCCTTCAGTAACTCTATCGATTGGACGGAATCGAGCTCGATTTGGAGCTTTGGTGAGTAATGATAAATTTATACTAGAGGATTACATTATTTTTCTAAAATTTATGTGAAAAGTTTTTTTTAAAAAAAATTATTATATATAGAATAAATTTTCAAGCCAATTTGAGATTTGTGTTTTTACGGTAGCCCACTTACTATAATGGCTTGTATTTTCTGAAAATTTACATAGAGAAAAGATTTATTGTCAAAAGACTAAATTTTAAATGTCAAATTCTTGGGGAACACAATTTTTTTCATGTGTTATAAAAAAAAAACCACATTTTAGTAAAATAACGATGATTCAGGGTGTTTTACACAAGCTTTTCAAACAGATTTAAAATTGCCTCCAAAATCTAAATATAGAGATTATAGAATAATGTGATCCAGACCGGTTCAAAGATTATGAGATCCTATGTGTAATTTTACTGACATATAAACAAGAAATTAAAAGAAGAAACCAAGAACTTGAAAAAAAGAGCCTTACTACAAAACCCAAACACCACCCAGGATTAGTATTGTTTTGTGAGCCGAACCGACCAGAGCCTTACTAAGGGTTCGGCTCGAGCTCGGCTCATTTGATAAGGTAAACGAGTTGAGCTCGAGCCTCGTCTTATTCTCGTTAGTTTAACGAGCCGAGTTCGGCTCGGTAAGTCTAATTATATTAATAAATTTATATTTTTAATTGAAAAAACTCGTTAAGGCTCAAAAAGCTCGGTAAGGCTCTTTAATTTCAGAGCTCATTTTATACCTCACGTTTGTTAACGAGCTGAGCTCGGTTGAGCTCGAGCTCGAGTTGAGTATCAAAATATTTGGCTCGGCTCGCCTCGTTTAACCGCTCTACACCCATACTTTTATATCCTTGTGTACAAAAGTGATTATTTTGTATTTAGGGGTAACCTAGCTAGTGGTTAAGAATTTGGAGACCATATAAAATTTGAGGTTCAATACGGTTGAACATGCCGCATGAGTTCGGAACCGACACATATTGAGACTTGAACTCGTAAACAACTGCCCGAAGAGATGTGTTGTTCCAATTAGGATAGCACGAGTTTGTCCTTGTGTACTTACTATGTAACCCAAACTTGATTGAGGTGATTAATAAAACAAATTTTAATGTTTAAAAGGAAAAGAAAAAAAGACCGATCCTGATCTTGTCATGTAAAAATACACATATTCATGTTAATAAAAAGATGAAGAAATTATTCCATATAATATAATGTATGGTGTACACAGAGGTTAGTTCAATTCATACAGATATGAAGCTTTTGCTTATTAGCATTAATATTTTACTCAAGAATATCAATATTTTTCTTATTAAAATATGATGATTTATATTTGGAAATAAAATATGAACGAAGTCGTACCACACATCGGTAAAACAAATACTCCTTCCGTCCAGTCAATAGTTTCCCACTTTCTTTTTTGGCAGTTCAATACAAAGTTTCTCATTTACATTTTTGGACATGTGGTCCCAAATCTTCTTTCACACATTTAATTACAACACATCAAAAATTAATTTAACCACCTCCACTTACAATATAATACTCAAAATGTCTTTAAACCTTATTTTGTTGACCAAAATAAGAGTGAGAAGTTTATTCATGGAGGGAGTACTAGATTCCTTTCATTTATCTAGAGCTAATCTCAAAATTCCAAATTGACTTGACTACATCGTGAGGTGACACAAATTAAACCGGTTGCATTTTGCTATAGGACACATGGATTTAACTGTAAACTTATCAACAATCAATCTAACAGCAAAAGTGATGTTAAATTTGATCCAAAGTTGTCCACACTTTGACAATCTACCTATAATGAGACAAAGGGTTACTTCACCAATCACCCACTAATTTACAGAATTACAATAATTAATCACACTCAAAATTCATAAATGCAAAAAAAGAAAGACAAAAAAGAAATACAAAAAAAAAAAGGAAAAAAGAATCCAGAGCAATTTATGGCCAGCTGAGCAATTTCACCATTAAATATTTTTCCCAAAGAGAGTAGTACTTCCCTGTCAGATTTCCTGATAAGAATATGCACATAATTAATATGGCTGTTGAATTAAATGCCAATTAAATACATTATCCAATACTTAAATTAATTAAGACAGGCCTAAATGATCAGATTAATTATATATTTAGGCCCTAATTATTACCTTTCAGAAATCAGAACACATTCTTTTGCAGATCCTCTAGTCCCGGGTCAACGCCTTTATCTCTTGACTCTATCACTGAATTATCCAGTGTAGGAGGATTCTGGAAACCGGAGCATTTTTAGTTTATCTAGTAGTTCGAACTTGTACAGAAATGTGAAATAAATTCATTCATGTTAATTATCTAACATCACCGGATTGTTTCATACCGTGCAACGCACAAGAGCCCAATTGGCACCCCGAAAAAAGGGGTGCTGCTTCACTTCGTTGGCACCTTCTCTCGAACCTAGTCTGTTTTTAGGATCTCTGTGGAGCAATCGGTATATCAACTGCTTCGCTTGCAGGTTTACCTGTAACAGATGAAATGTTAATGTCTTTGTGAACAAAGGCAGCTAAAGAACTGATGATCATAAACATTTCACGCAGGATATTTTATTGTTAGTTTCTGGACTAGCAAGAGGAATGCACCTCTTTATTTCGCGGAAACTTTAAATCCTTGTGAAGAATGTTAGCGAATGTCTTCTGTCTCGTCTTTCCCCTGAATGGTGTATAGCCGTAGAGCATCTCATATAGAAGAATGCCTTCACATAAACCAGAATTCGATCAGTATATCAAAAGAATTCTTTTTTTGCATTGTACAAGTCAGACACTGAAAAGATATATGACTAAGGCACTGTCTGATTTAGCTGGAACTCTCGGAACTGATATGAACAGTGATTATCAACATAAGACTAATAGGCGATAACAGAAACAGCTATGCATGAATTCGCTCGTAGAGACTGGAGAACTTATTAATACCTAATGCCCACCAGTCAACTGCACTTGTATGGCCTGCCCCAGTAATGATCTCCTGTTTAGATAAATAGCATAACAAGTTAGCCAGGGCAGGCAGATCATTTTAACGTCAGATGAAAAAAGAAAAGGTTAAGCAAGAGATATTCACACGTATATAGCATAAAAATTATGATTCCTCGTCTCAGAAGAAGTTTACCGGAGCAATGTACTCTTCAGTACCAACAAACGAATTCGATGCTCTCATTGGTTCAGCCATGAAAACTGGAGCCTGCTGATCCTTCTTATGTTTCTTCTTTCCATTAACTTCCGGTATCAAGAGCTGCATATATAGTATCACAAACATAATCAATTCCATCCCATTCGATCGCAATGCTAGATAAATCTGTCAAGTCTATGTTAAATGGGAATCACTCACCTGTGGCTTGCAAGATGTTAAGCAGGACAAGTCAAAATCTGTCAAAGCAACGTGGCCGTTGTTTTGAATCAACACATTTTCCGGCTTCAGGTCCCTGTAGATTATTCCTGCACAAAAGGGAGGATAAATTTTCAATATGTAGATATTCTGTGAAGTGCTATTGGACCACAACATCGAAAAAATTATCTTTTCATATATCAGTATGCGAAGATAACTATCTTATCAAAGAGTTATATACCTTGGCAATGCAGATACTCGAGAGCCACTATGACCTCTGCAGCATAGAATCTGCAGACAATGTCAATTTAAAAGTAATCGTTATATTCTTCAACAACATGTTTTAGTCATTAATCGTATAGACAAGCTAATTATATATTTTTCTCATTTTCTGAATGATAATTTGTTCTCATATATATTTCAGATTTATATTCGTACCTTACAGCATCTTCTCTAAGTACTTTCTTCGGCTGTCTGTCTAAAAGAAGAAATAGCTCTCCACCAGGGTAATAGTCAGTTATCAGGCAAATGTGAGTTTTTGTCTGCACAGAACTCTCAGTGCTTAAGAAAACAGAAAATTCAAGAACATCTTGTGACCGAACAAGATACGATTGATGCAAGTTTGAATAGTTCGTCCATGTGTCATCAGACCTGAAATGAGGCATATAGTGCAGGAAGAAAAGGATGGTCCAGCATGTCGAGTATTTCTCGTTCTGCACAAGCCCTGTGTACCTGAAATCGGAAACAATAAACACATGACCACTTGGATAGTTACATAAATGCATATACCATAGACAGATACGATGATCTGATGGATATGTGGAACATATAAAAGAATCATGCCTTATTGCGGTTGAGCATAACGCCCTTGTCCATTGCTTTCATGGCAAAGAGCTGTCCAGTTCCACATAGTTCTACTAGATGCACACTGCATAGATTTTCGACAAGTATGGTTTTCAAAGATAACGAAACATGAAATGACGAAACACATGTTTAGGGAACTACTGTCACACATATACATACCTTCCAGTATCACCAGATCCCAGTGGTTTGATGGGCTTAAAATGTTTTAAGCCTAACTCTTCCCCGCTATTCAAAATCTACGAATAAAAACAATTGAAAATTGACGAGATAAATTATCAAAGTAATTAAATGATGTCCTCATGGGTGTTGATTAGTACTATTATTTGTATCTCTTACCTTTTTAATAGCCTCCCAAGAAGGGCTATCCCTCCTATGAGGCTTCGGGTGAACAACTTTCGAATGGTTTATCCACAAGTCCTCCGGTTTCTGAACATTGAGTTAAACTTATGAGTAATTCTATGTGCAATCAGGAACAGAATACAGAATAAATGCTAGCTAGTGACCGTGTAGATACCTTATTGGCATCTGGCAGATCTCTCACAGCTACATCAACATTTTCAGCAGTTTCTTTCACCTGAAAATGCAGCAATATAAGTATGTGGTAAGAAAACAAAGTACCAAACTATACCAAATGTTCGAAAAAAATAAGGGGTACATCGATATCAATCAGTTTAACCATCCAAAGAAAATTCGAGGCTCTGTTTGGCAAAACGAGTTGATAAGGTGATTGATAGCTGATAATTTACAAGAACCGGCAGGATGCATATATAACAAGAACAACTAGTAAAATTGGTAGAGAGCACAGGCAAGCACCAGTTTTGAGCTTTCTGTCGCGGTGGCCTCAGGGATACAGTTATGAAGAGGCTCTACATGCTCACTTCCATCAAGTTGAACTCCGATAAAATACTGCACTTCTCCCTATATCGAAAAATAAACTCAAGTACATTGTGATGAACTAATCTGAGTTGATAATATATATATACCAAATTCAGAAATGTCCTTTGACACAGTATACCTTGTGATCACGCATAGGCTGCAGGTGGAACAAATTCCAGAACTTTTTGCCTGAATTTCAGTATGCACGTATATATTCAGTAAGTCGGATAAATCATATTTATATACCAAGTTAATTTTTTTTTTAAAGTTAATCTTCCCTTACCACTTTTTGTATAGTTGATGAGTTGCACAGTGACATCAGTCTGGTTATCAATTGCTTCCCTAATTTTCCTGACTGTTGCAGGATCAGTTTCCGGCCCTTGAAGAAACCTGTCAAAATCGAAAAAGTTTAATATTGCAAAAAGAAAAACAAATCATGTTTAATAAAGAAAATGAATTGAATTACCTGCAATTTCTACCCAATATTTCTTCTCTACTGTACTCTGTCAACTCCAGGAAGCTATCAGAAGCGAAAATCTGCAACAGTTTGCCATTCAGAATTAAATACCATTTCAGCATGCTAAAATCTTGAGCTTAGTTTTCATAAACTCACAATAGGATTATCAGGCAATCTGGGATCAGTAATGACAAAATTCTTCTCAATACGTTCGAGTGTTGTTGCCAAATCAATACCCTTTCTCATTTCCCTTTTTCGCACTTTGTCATCCAGACTGTCTGGCCTCACATCATCGTCCTCTTCACTCTCTGAAGAAAAATAACTTCCATTCTCGTTCTCCTCTTCATCATCACTATCCATTCTCCCAAAATCTTTATCACTATTGGTGCTGTTACGTCGCCCTTTCTTGAAAAGCCTGCACACATGCACATGGACAACATGTATCAGGTTCATATAAAGCCCCCTGAGCTAGCCTGATAAGGTGACTGATCAGGTCAGTTCGTTACTCTTCTTCTCGTTTCTTTCTCTTTAACTAGGGAAAAGTGAATATGACACATTGCTCTAAAATATAAAGAAGATTAAGAATTACTCAAGTAAAGTGTTTTGGCTGGATTTCTTGATGGGCTTCTCTGGGATGCCAGTAAGCTTCTGGAGGGAGAGTCTGGCGCCAGAATCTGAATGCCTTCGCCTATTTGGAATACTACTTAAGTTGTTAATGTTGAACTGCTGATCAGTTGATTTTGTCCTCCTGGCAGGAGCACGGTTTGCTGATTCGCTGACCGCCCTTGCCCTTGTTTGAGGTTTTTTTACTGCATTCAACAGTTCTGTCACAGCATTTGACGCAATCTCTTTCTGCCGAGCTGCAAACAAGTCAGTATTATCAACACTTGGTGTGTTTGCAGAATCGCCATTAATATATATTCGCAGAAACAAGTTATGATCATTATCTCTCTAGTTTCAAAGGTAAAGTGATTATCTGCTTTCGTCAAGCATCTTTAAAAGTGGGAGTGAATTTATTAATTACCATCGTAGCGAATTAAGGACTCTGGTAGGCCATTAGGCCTGGTGACCTTCTCCTTGGTTCCTTCTGTGTGTTTGCTTACTTCCACTTGCATCCTGACAACAAGGTCACTGATCAGATCTTACAGCCATGCACATACAGATACTATAACAGGTCCACCATGAAGGTAGAAACAATGCACTGACACAGAAAGCTAGCTAGGCCTACATGTATATTTCACTCTGAAAATTTCTCTACTCAATTGAACGGACCTCTTAAGGGAAATAAACTCCCATCCAAACACGCCCTTGTTGTATATAAATCCCCAAAACTGAATAAATTAACCCTAAATTCCCAAATTTTCCAAATTGATTCTGTAATTGATTTTATAACTTACTTTCCGGTTTAGATGATACATGATGTAAAATTGTTAAAATCAAAGAGGGAACAATATGAGTCCGCGCCAGTTATGGTGGGGATGCAAATGTTCCATCAACATCTATTTAGACATTTGGGACCATTTGTACAGTTGGAAACTTGGAAATGGAATACCATCTTTATCTTTTTAATTTTTTTATAAGTAAGACTACTAATTTTAATAAAATGTGAGATGGAATGAAGAAAAAAAAAAGTACGGAGTAGACTGTGAATGATGAATAACTTAAAACTTCACCTGCATGAAGTCTTAGGGTTCCTATGTTTGTTTTCTTATGGTTTAAAACTCATCTTAAATATGGCACACGTGAAGCTACCATACAAAAATATTACTACTAGTCTACTTTATATTATATTATAATATTTATTTAGTGATTCTTTCGTAAAATCTTACACTTACAATTAAGTAGTTAATGTTTTGAATTCTAGTCGGTCACTTATGTGATTCAAATAACATACGTTTTATTGGTAATGGATTTCCACTATGTTTCTACCACACATGATGTACGTTTGTGTAATAAAAGTTTGTAAATTAAATTAATTACCCAATATATTTAAGTAGTGTGCCAGCTTCATCCTTGATAGGAGCAATGGTGAGGAGATTCCAAAAAGGAGTGCCATCTTTCTTGTAGTTCAGCAACCTCCCACAGTAAGTTGATCCCTCTTCTAATGCCACTCGGATCTTCGCCACGTCGTTTGGATCCGTATCCTGACCCTGCATAAATCGACTACGCATACGTACGTACCGAATTTATTTCAAGATACTCAACAATCTTTTTTAAATAAAAAAGAAAAAAAAGCATGTAAAAATTTGTGGGGGAAAATGATGAATGAATTATTACCAATTCCTTCCTATGACCTCTTTGGAAGTGTAACCTGTCATATTGAAGAATCCAGCACTTGCATACATAATGGGATGGTCAGGTTTGGTCGCATCCGATACAACAAATGTTTGTTGAAACGTTGATAATGCATTCTTTAAGTCCTCTGACACTCTTGGAAAATTTCCCTTTTCTTTCCCTGCCCAACCACAAATATATATTTCACTAAATAATATTCTTCAATACCAATATTAACGTGAAGTTATAACGGTGACCGAAGTGTAATATTAACGCGAAGTTATAACGGCGACCGAACTGTAAGAGTGCAGGAGTGAGTATAAGAGAGGTTAATTGGGAATTTGAACCTTGCAAGAGTGTAGGAGTGAGTATAGCGCCGACCGAACTGCATAGGTATTGTCGCATTGAAGTGATATAGGCGTATTTGGAGTCATGAAGTGATGAAAAACGCGACATGGGTAATAGGTGATGCAAGAGTAGGGTAAGGTTAGGAGTAGTGTAATTAAATTTGTCATTTCAAAAGAAACAAATTAAGGTATAGTTTAACCATGGAAAGATAATACGAATAATGTTATTAATTATCAACTAGTATTGTAAGATCAACGTTATTTATTTAACTATACAATTAAATTTACAAAAATCGTGTGTTTATCATTCATGTACTAAATATTAAAGTTTATTGTTATATATGTAATGTTTACCCTGAGATATTAAGCGGAATTATTTGAATAATGAAGTTGAATTAGTGGTGGTGGTAATTAGTACCTTCATCAGAGAATTCACCAGAGCTCCTAACAGAATTCCCAGAGTTCCTCCTTGAAGACTTAGTAGGATCATTATTATCATTTGAGTTCCTCACCTGAACCCCTTGTGGCTTCCCTGTCTCCTCATCAGTCCTTAGTACCAAGCCCCATTCCGCGGCCCTTTTCGCAGCCGCACCGACTTCTCCACCTCCTCCTCCACCACCAGCCCTTACGATCTTTTCCACTCTGTCGTCATCAGCATTCGTGATCTCCACATCAGCACGACTGATGGTACTCGTATCGTGCACATGTACCTCATCTTCCTTGACAATGGCCATCCAGGAATTACTAGTGACATCATTTTGCTTCTCCTGGGGAGAACAGCTACTACTCCAGCTATAGTTCCACGAACCGAACAGGGGATTCTCTGGCCTGGAGGGCGTAAATGATGAACAAGAATCGGAAGATGATGGATTGAAGACTTCGAGTGATCCCCGGGCGTCTCTTGGTAGAGTTGGTATGATGTTGCGACTACTACTTCCTTCTCCTCCGGATGCAGCCTTGTTATCCATCACTGGCTGTATACGTACATTAATTGTATTTTCTTTTTCTTGAAACGGTAAAATTTTATGAAAAACGAAAAATAGTTATTGCAATCTAGAGCTTATAAGAGTGATAGATATGATACAAATTACAAAGACATGTGATGGTTTTGTTACGATCCTAGATAATGAATGTGACAATACATAACATATCTATCCTGGACACGTGAACATGAACCCTTTGTGGCTTGTAATTCACGAATTATATTAGGCCAGTATATATAGTCAATTTTGGACTAAAATATTATTTTGGGACACAAAATTATGAATAAATATCTTTAGAAAATGAATAAATATCTTTGGCGAATATACAATGGAAATGATATAGTGATCCATAAGGTTTTTTGTAATCTAGGAAAAATACAAGAAATTCTCTAGATATAGGTAGCTCTTCACTGTCCTTGACAGTGAAAGGAGTGGAGATGCAAACTATTTCCAACATATACTCGTGGGAGACGGAGACGATATATTCATTAAAGAGGGATGAGGATGTTGCGTAATTTAAAGGGCAAAATGTAAAATTCCGTTTCACATTAAACAATTTTAAGGATACACATGAAGCCTTTTAAATGATTTTAATTTGAATTAGCTCCTGTCTAAATTGGATAATATCATATTAACGCGATATATGATGTACATCTGTACATATCATGTTTAACTGCACTGTCGACCCAAAGTGCAAAGTCCAAATTAATTATTAATTCGATCATTACATCTCTTACTAATTCTAAGAGAAATGTTAAAAGTGGTTAAGGAGTCCCACCCCACTACTTCTCTTTTTTTTTCTTTTCTTTTACTTTTTTTATAATAGATTTTACTACTAATTTTACTAATAATAGGAAAAGAAGCAAGTCACGTAATTTTACAAAGTATTGAAAATTTTA
>JAYMSL010005064.1:0-10490 GCA_036897195.1 Plantago coronopus
TTAGTAGTCCATTACAAAGCTTCCCATTTCCTTTTTTGGACATGTGGTCCCCAATCTTTCTCCACCCATTTAATTACAACACACCAAAAAGTACTCCCAATACCTCTACTTGTAATATAATAATCAAAACATTAGTTTGTTGACCAAAACACAAATGAGAAACTTGTGCTTGGACGGAGGGAGTACTATGTAAGGGTGTTTGGATGCCGATTGTACTCCGTTGACAGGGCCGGAACCGCGGGGGTATAATTAATGCCCATGTCCAGTGCGACGTTACTATCGCACCTCGTCCCGACTAACAATCCAATCCTTGTGGGTTTTGGTTAGTTCTGGAATACAATTCGTAACAAGTTGATTCCTAATCGATCGAGATTGGATTTTAATATGGATCGGTGTGGTTATGTGTGATATGGACCACGTGTGTACTTGTATGTGCTTTTGACAAGAGCCCGCTCATATTTGATTTGGAAATCAACCAAAAATGCCGTGTACCATAATACTTTCAATTGTGACACGGGTCACTATTTGACCCAATCATTTGTAACCGGCGTGAGATGAAGAGCACTCTGCCTTATAAAGTTCAGAGTAAGCTCAAGTTGAAGTAAATGAGTTGCATTACATATCAGTAATCAAGATCAAAACAGTTACAAAGCAAGAAGATAGAACTTTAAGTCATGACACATGTACAAAAGCTTTCTTAGTTGGTTGTTTATTAACCCCTTAGTTATTAAACTTGTGTAAAGGTGTGAAAATGAGCTATCTGGAGTGGTAAGTGTTGCTAGAGCGATTAAGTGTTTGTTGCCAGAGCGGTATGAGCTCTTTGAGTATTATCGAGCTGGATTCGACGATAATAAGTTAGATTCAGATCGTTTAGACTCTAGACAATGATAAAGTTCAAACTGAAGCTGTGTTTTAAACATTAGCTCAACTCATTTCACTTCAACAAGCTCAAACACGAGCCGAGCTTGAACCAAACTAGTGCAACACAATAAGAAATACTGGCAAGGACGGTTTGCTTTATAAAACCACATGCGTTGGACCGGTGGGTGTTTTTATCATGATGGGTCAAGTCATGGTGGAGTTACATGATCGTAGGGAAAATATAGGATCATAAAAATCAAATTAAGAGAAAAATCTTTAAGTTAATGTCAACTTAATCAAGTGTTGAAAAACTGGATTAAGCCCCTAACTCAATGCTACAGTAAAAAACAGCTTTGGCATTGAGTTAAACTATTATTTTTGTCTCTTAAAAACTCCGGTTACTATTCCTGCATTAATATCTCGATAAATCTATACCTTAACCGAGTGCCAATCAGTATGTTAAACTTGAATATGAACTTAACCGAGCTCCTAAATCGAGGGTCCCCTATAACTAGAGGCTAGAAGTTCACACTACCTACCATGGTCCATGTAGATGAGGCGATGACTGAGGAGTGGAAGAAATGTCAGGGATGGACCATTTGACCATACCCAGAGTCGGTCCACGTCCTTAATTCCATGTCCATTCTTTAATACCTCCTCCACCTCACTCACCCCCTCCCATTTCCATGGCTCACAAAACCATTTCCAGATTGATTGAGGTTCGGTTATATTTTACCGTTATCAGAATTTCTAAAATCAGTAACCGAAGTTTTAAATATGTAAAAGTAGAATAATAATTTAACTGTAACTCAGTGCTAAACATAAAATTTACTGTTATACTGCGTAAAGGACTTAATCCAGCTCTCTAACCGAGTGTCAAATATTTCGTTCTTCTTTTCCTAACCAGTTCTTGACCTTACAACCACCCCATTTTAATATTCTCCACCGTTAAAAAGTCCAATCTCCGGTATGGCCAAAAAGCTTTCCCCCATCAAACACAACACACACATTTTTTTATTATACAAAAGAATATCTCTCCAAATCCAACTAAAAGATTTTCATACTTGGCCCCCAAAAAATCTCTCACCAAGGTACAACACTGGATGCCACTAGGTACAACAATCGATGCAGTTTTAGAGATGGAGGGAACTAAATGGAAAATGGAATAGTGGAGTTAGGCATATTCTATTCTATCTGGACCCGCTTAATTATCCTAAAATTATCTGAATTGAACTGAATAGATATATATACTGAATTAATCGAATTAAACTGCAATGAATGAATGGAGTTGTACTGACCTCAATTGAACTGAACAAAATTGAACTAAATTGTAATAAACACACCTGAAATTAAGATGAACTGAACAAAGCTTACTTATTAAGGTATGATAAATTTATCTGAAAATTTATGAATTGAAATGAACTTAATTAATTGAGCAATTAAATGTGCCTAAATTAAACTAAGCTTATTTCAAGTATTACTAGTCAAACTTGAACTCCCTGAATTGGATGAACCTGAATTGAACTTATTTGAAATGAAATGAACATGAATTGAAGTATTAACTTATCTTAACTAAATTTAACTTAATCATACTTAACAAAATTAAATTTAGGTTAAGGAACCAGGTTAAGCTCCTAACTCAATGCTACAGTAAAAAAATAGATTTGACATTGAGTTAAGCCTTTTTTCTGTCACTTCAAAACTCTAGTTACTATTCATGGGTCGAAATTTCGATAAATCTAATCTTAACCGAGTGCCAATCAATCTATATAAATCTGGACTTTCACATTATATATTTAAATTAACTAAAATCGAACTGAACTGAACTAAACTCATCAAACTTAATCGAATTAAACTTAAACTTAAGATAACTGAATTTTGATTTAAAAATGAAGCTCATCTTTGTATGTTGAGTGTCATGTGGAAATAAAATATATTTGAAGTCCGTACTCTGACAACGACCACTGAAGGATGGTGGCACATGCTTCCTGTCATATCATTTTACCGATCAACGGCCGAGATTTCCCAGTACGGTGCCATCCACGGCTGCCCGATTTCATCTCTCCTCCCTCCAGAGAGAGAAAGAGGGACACTCACTGTGAAGCATTTCAACAGTACAGTCTATTCCATTTCTCTCTCTTTCTCCTGCTCCTGCATCACTCATTCTCTCTCTCCCTCCCCTTTCTCTCTCTACTGCCCCTGTGTGTGTGACTGTAATCAGGTCGACCTTGGTCGGCTCGACTATAAAACACAACAATCCCACTACCTTTCAAATTTTGCTGTCACTTTAACTTGTTTTCTTCACTTGGAAAAAAGTCAGGGGGACATTTGTTTGCTCGCCAAAAGTTGTTTCGTTTCTCAGGTTTTCAGCTACTAGTTGTTCGTTCAAAACGTGGAAAGGGGAGGAAGAGGACAAGGCATTTTCTTTGTTCTGTCTTTTGATTCTTGTCCATGGGGGTTTTGCTAGAGGAAGATGAGCTGTTTGAGCTGGGTTAGAAAGGTGTGTTTTTTGGGATAATGATTGAAGATGAGAGCTAGTGTTTTGAGTTTCTTGGGTTTGGGGAGCTGGGGTTTTGGTGATTTTGTTATGGAGGGGTGAAATTGAGCTGGGGTTTTTGGGGGATATGGTGAATTGGGAGAGAATTGAGCTGGGTTTAAGCTGATTCTTTAGTATTGCTAGCTAGAATAAGCCCTATTAAGTATTCACTGTATATTTTTTTAAATATATATATTTGAGGAGGGGGGAGTTTGATTTGATAATTAAAGAATATGAAGCTTTCAACATCAGGGATGAGTCAGAATCAGCAGGTTCATGAAGGTGTGTCAATTAGTCTTCTTTCTCTGTTTACAATTCTTGATTTTTTGTGGCTTGTCCATACTTCTTTCATCACTAAAACAACTTAAACAAATGAGTCAAATTCTCTGTGTATGTGCCCCACTAATGGGGATTTTGTCTTATGAGTCTTTGTTGCTTAAAAGAGAGAGTTTCTTTGAGTGATTTGGCTGATGAAATTTGACAAACTGATGGATTTTTTGTTATTTATCGTTGGGGGTTGTTATGGAAGGGGAGAAGCAGTGCTTGAATTCGGAGCTTTGGCATGCCTGCGCTGGCCCGTTGGTTTCGTTGCCAACGGTTGGAAGCCGTGTGGTTTATCTTCCTCAGGGCCACAGTGAGCAGGTTTCTTGCATACTGTTTGGTTCATATGTTTTACTTGTTAGTTTATCTTTTTAATGTTTGATGAGATGAGAATTAGATTGTGTATGGAAATGTTTGGTAGGTTGCGGCGACAACTAATAAAGAGGTTGATGCCCACATTCCCAATTACCCGAGCTTGCCGCCCCAATTAATCTGCCAGCTTCACAATGTTACAATGCATGTGGGTTGTTGCTGCTTGTTAGCCCTTTTTCTTTAATGATCTTACTTTTAAGTAGGGTTGGTTTCTGAAAAGTAATTCAATTCAATCTGTTCGTTGTCTTTCAGGCTGATGTTGAAACGGATGAAGTGTATGCTCAAATGACATTGCAGCCTCTGACCCCAGTATTTTTCGAATTAAACTTGCACTTTGTTGATACAATGTTGTATTTTTGCTCTTACACATCTTGTCGTGTGAACACAGCAAGAACAAAAGGATACTTACCTTCCGGTGGAGCTGGGGGTTCCCAGCAGGCAACCGACTAATTACTTCTGTAAGACTCTGACTGCAAGTGATACTAGCACTCATGGAGGCTTCTCTGTTCCTCGCCGTGCTGCGGAGAAAGTTTTTCCACCTTTGGTACTACTGACTTTCTTATCATCTGAATTAATTGTCAAATAATCTGGCTAAGGGTACTCTGTTTTTCTTAAGAATTCTCTTTGACATACCTCAGGATTTCTCGCAAACGCCTCCTGCGCAGGAGCTCATCGCGAGGGACCTCCATGATGTTGAATGGAAATTTAGGCATATTTTTCGGGGTAAGTTTCAGCTTTCAACTTAAGCTTTTAACACTCCATACTCTATTATGTATATATTGCTCAGAGAGTAAGTTCGTCAAGTAGGCACTACAAGATATGTTTTCATATCTTGTATGAACGAAAATGAATGTTGTTAGTCATACTTATTTCCTTTATAACTTTCTGTTAATTTTAATGTGAGATAAACAAAGAAAGAAAAGAAATGTAACTTGTGTCATGTTTGCTTAGGTAGCTACAAGTGCAGAACTATTATATTGATCCATGCCAGAAACCTCTTTGGAACTGGCCTCTGACTTTTGTTAACTTCTACCCCCAACTTCCATACCTATGTTCATGAAATTTTTTACTGATAAAGATTGATCACAAAAGAGATCCAGCAAACATTAGTCGCTGTTTACTGATAAGACCAAAATTGTCTGCTTATAAACTAGAAAGAGATGGGAGCTTGATGAGAACTGATGTGAATTGTCAAAGCAGCTCGCACCATTCGTTATATTATCGTGAAGATGGTCTGGTGGTTTGTGGTTCCTTAAGTAGCAAGTTGGGGGACTCATTCTATGATAGGGGACTTTTAGCCCATGATTTGAGTAAATGGGCCCAGCTTGCTGTCCTGGAATTTTGAGCCAGCATTATGGGAGATGTTAGATAGATTTGAAAATTTTGTCAGGTTGCATGTGCATTGTACTCAGATATGATGCTTTTTATGATTTCTACAATTGTTGTCTACAAAATGACATATGACCTGTTGTTTTGCCTGCCTCCAGTGTTCCGTTAGGGCTTGGCATATAATAATCTTCTAATCAAGAAATTAAGTAGAGGTGTTTTGGGTTTGGTAAAGCTTGTTAAGATTTGGTTCTTGTAGTTATTAGTAGGTATGCCATTGTCAGTGCAAATGCAGACAGTTAATCCGGGAAAAGATCAATTATGTATGAGCAGCTTCTGCAAGAGACTTTCCGTGTGAGAATCAACATCACAGTTTTATTAATGAGACGGTTTCTTGCAAAAGTTTGTAATTATATATACAATCTTCATTCTTCGTTTATAATGTTCAAGACACAATGTTTATATAATCTTGTTGCTTTATCTATCAATATCTATCTAAAACTTCACTACCATATAGCATTAACAAAAGATCTTGACAAGTCTTGCTCTGTGTAGCATTAAAGCCTATACATATGTTAGTCAGTGTTACATAAATGAATCACACGGGCATTTCTCTTGACTTCACACAGGTCAGCCCAAGCGTCATTTGTTAACTACTGGCTGGAGTGTCTTTGTCAGCGCCAAAAGACTTGTAGCTGGAGATTCCGTTCTGTTTATCTGGTTGGTTCATCTTAATTGATTTTTTGTAAAAAAAAAATCCAATCTATTGAAAGCACTCTATATTTCCATTGTATTAAGTGTTGCTTGATTTCAGGAATGAGAAAAACCAGCTACTTCTGGGAATCCGTCGAGCCAGTCGGCCGCAAACTGTGATGCCATCCTCTGTTCTTTCAAGTGACAGCATGCACATTGGACTGCTTGCTGCTGCTGCTCATGCTGCTGCTACTAATAGCTGCTTCACTGTCTTTTACAACCCAAGGTGCAATTCGTGAAATTACCATGAACCATTGCCATACTTTTTTATTGCATCTACTGACAACTGCCTGTTACATCAGGGCCAGTCCATCTGAGTTTGTCATAGCACTCTCAAAGTATGTCAAAGCTGTATTTCACACGCGCGTGTCGGTCGGAATGCGTTTTAGGATGTTATTTGAAACTGAAGAATCTACTGTCCGCAGGTATTCTAACTCTTTATCTTACCAAGATTACTTTTATATTTTTCCATATGAATCTAAGCACTCTTAATCTTTGGATATAGAAGTAAATTTTAGCATGTAAAGATATTATGTAGATAATGTTTCATCAAGGTCTTGTGCTCTTGGAAAATTTGATGGCATTCAGCAGGAAACAAATAAGGTTTAATAATTAATCTGATTAATAATTAAATCCACAAACTCGTACAATGCCATTAGATAATTCATGGAAAATTCGTTCATGTATCATTATGCACTACTACAACCATGACCCATTCTGTACTATATCTTGCTCTCTTCAAGACTTCGCTGGTCAACTTTTATCACTTTTCAAAGCAATGATTCATGACCTTTTGTTTTCTAAAGTCTTGGTACTCTTTTTTTTCTTTCTTCAAGATACATGGGCACAATTACTGGTATTGGCGACTTAGATCCGGCGCGTTGGCCAAAGTCCCACTGGCGTTCTGTGAAGGTAAATGGCAGTTCTATGCTACTTAGATGCTATCGTGAATTCGTGATGTCTTTTTCTTCCCATTCGCTTCATTATTCTCCTTTCCCCCTCTCCTTTGAATTTATGGTCTCTGAGGGACAAGGAATATTGTTGCAACAAAAAGTGATGCATTTGAGGAATATACATATAATACTAGTATATCCAATAAACCCACCTAAAGAACCAATTTCAAATCATACATTTACAACCCTGCAGGATGCATGGAGTACAAAACAAATCAGCTGCTTATCTTTTTAATAGGCCAACTGATGTGTAAATTATAAAATTAGCTAGCCGATTTGCTATATAGGCGTTTTGGTCGAGTAAGATCATCTAGCTTATAAGCTTGGTTGATAAGCTAGCGATAAACAAATCCTGTGTCTATATAATTAAGTTTATGTCATGTTAAGCAGGTCATGCAAAGAAATTTGTCATACTACTCTTAGTTACTCCTAAGGAGGCAGGAATTGAGAGCACCTAGTGCATTTAGTATAATGCATTCAGAATTTCTTTTTTCTTGTACTTTATATGTTGGTTATAAGAATTGTGATTTCGATCGTCATTGTTAGTGCATTTATTGTCCAGCTCTATCAGTCTGATACATGTTTCGTATATCCTACTTTCTCTAAAGTTCAATATTGTTGCATAATTGAGATCACGTTACTTATATCGCTTATATGCATTCATCCCCTGCTTGGGATGGTGAACAGCTGATGAAGCAGACTAATATCTCTTTTTCTGTACTCGTTGAATCTTTTCGTAGGTTGGTTGGGATGAATCAACAGCGGGTGAGAGGCAGCCGAGGGTATCTTTATGGGAAATCGAGCCTTTGACAACATTCCCTATGTATCCATCATTGTTCCCCCACAGGCTAAAACGACCGTGGTATCCAGGGGCATCATCTTTTCAAGGTTTGAGTCCCTCCAATTCTCGTGTATCCTTTTACTGTTTGTTAAAGCGTATTGGATTAAGTTTTTCATCTTATACCTTGGGAGAATGCCAGTAGGTTCAGTTCCTCGTTTTTCATACTAATTGTTTAATCTTTAGCCAAATAGAATGCTCTCTGCTCCTTTATTAAGTTTCAAGTTCTCCATATTTCAGATGGTAGTAGCGAAGCAATGAATGGAATGACATGGTTTGGAGGCGAAGCTGGTGATCAAGGAATGAACTCCATGAATTTTCTGTCCGTTGGCATGCTCCCATGGATGCAGCAGAGGTTTGACCCATCAAGTTTGAGAAGCGATCTCAGTCAGCAGTACCAGGCAATGGTAGCTGCTGGAATGCAAAACTTTGGTGGTGGAGATATACTAAAACAGCAACTAATGCAGTTCCAGCAGCCTTCTCATTACACGAGCAGCCATAATCCACTACCTCAGCAGCAAGCACCAGTTTCGTCGCATGTACTTGCTGCACAAACCCAAATGCCGGAGAACATACAAAGGCAATTACAACGTCAAATGAACAGTCAACCCAGTGAACAAAATTATCAGGAAGCATATTTAGTCCAGCAGGAACACCTTCATCAAAGGCAGCCATCTGATGTTCCCTCCTCTTCATTCACAAAGTCTGAATTTACAAACTTAAGCAGTAATCTTTCAGCATCCAATGCTCATCCTAGTATGCAAAATTTGCTGGGTTCACTTTGCCCTGAAGGGAGCGGCGATCTTTTACATTATCCTAGAGCTGGTCAGTCGATGCACAATGGGCAGTCATCCCAACAGTCCTGGGTGGGAAATTGTTCTAATTCGACATCACTACCTCCGTATCCGGGCAATGAGGCTTCTAATGAACTGGGGTCATGTAACTTGGATTTACAGAATCACAGTCTTTTTGGTTCTAGCGTCGATTCCTCTGGTCTCCGTCTTCCGACGACCGTTTCCACTGTTGTTACTTCTTCAGTTCATACCGATATGCCTTCCATGCCATTAGGGGCAGCATCGGAGTATCAGAGTCCTCCGTATGGTTACGTGCAGGATTCTGCTGATGTGTTGCATGGCACAGGACAAGTTGACCAACCAAATCGGATCTTCGTCAAGGTGGTATTGATACATATCTTATGTATTTCAAGGCCAAATTGGAGACTCGAGTCCCATAAGACCTTCTGTTTAGTCTTTTATTCTATGATATTGTCCCGTACAAAATTTTATCAGCAACTCAATCCCACAAGGTTATTCAATCTGAACATTGATTTCAAACACGAGTTTCTGGCCTGGTATTCTACCTTATCAAGGCTGAATACTCAGGAAAACAGCAACAGGAGTGAGTTGGTGATAAAATTTCATCTGGGACTATATCTCTAGAAAACAATTCTTGTGGGACCAAATCTCATGTGTGACCTGATTCAGCCTTTCTTCCTTCTTGAACTCATTAAGTGATTCTTTTTCTGCACTAGGTCTACAAGACAGGATCCGTTGGTAGGTCATTGGACATCGGCCGGTTCAGCAGCTACCAAGAGCTGCGGCAAGAACTGGGGCAGATGTATGGTATTGAGGGGCTTCTTGAAGACTCTCAAAGATCAGGCTGGCAGCTTGTATTCGTTGACAGGGAGAATGATATTCTTCTCCTTGGAGACGACCCATGGGAGTAAGTACCTTGTTCCAACTGCTACATGTTTTTTCTCAACCTCAATGTCTCAATTCACTTGTTCTTGATCCTTCATTTTCCTTTCCGGATGCTTGACAAAGCACATTTTCACATATTTCAAGCTAAAGGTCTGTTTAACACTTGTTCCCTGAAGTTTGCAATAAATATAGAGAAAACCACACCTCACTTGTATTATTTACAGCATACCAATAGTTATTCTTCTGCTAAGTTTGGATATAGAAGTTGTGATTCAATCCTTAGTTGGTCCACTGTTCAGTGGAGGATCACTATATATTACAGGCACGGGTTCTTATATAAGTGGTCTATGTTCCTTTCAGGCACTAGCATACTGTTTTTTTTCCTTATCGTCTTTTTGGTGCATTTAGTTTGTGATTCTACCTAACCGTTATGGCCTTGTTTTCACATTTCTGATTGAACTAATCTCAACAATTTCACACAGGGCATTTGTGAACAATGTCTGGTACATAAAGATTCTTTCTCCGGAGGACGTGCAGAAGCTCGGTAAACAGGAGGCTGAATCATTGAGAAGAAGTGAAGTTGGAAGGGCTAACAATTCCGACACTCAGAATCTCACTTCAGACTTCCCATCTCTAGGTTCTCTTGAATACTGAGCAAAACTCCACCACGTTTTCTTGTGGCACTTGGCTCAGACTTCTCTGTCGGTACAGAGTCCATAAGTTGCTCGTACACGAGTCTAGTATGTTGTTTCCTAAAGTTTGCCCCAGTATGAAGTTGCTGGGCAAATAATATAATGTCACAGAACAAATGTAACTGAGTCTAATGACTT
>JAYMSL010005065.1:0-10487 GCA_036897195.1 Plantago coronopus
TTGTCTGGTGCAGGTGTTAGTGAATTCGTGGTTCAGGTGAATTCGTGGGTTCAGGTGTAGGGGAAGTCGTGGTTCAGGTGCATATCGGGATTCAGGTGTTGGTGAAGTCGTGGTTCAGGTGCAAATCTGGTTCAGATGTAGGTAATGGTTCAGGTGTTGGTGAAGTTGTGGTTCAGGTTGGCTCAGGTGTAGGTGAAGTCGTGGTTCAGGTGTTGGTGTAGTTGTGGTACAGATGTAGGGTAAATCGGTTTTGTTTGACATTCTTGGTTAGGTCTGGTATTGTCATGTAATTATTTTTTCGAGCATTTCTTATGCTCTACTTTAATTAATGAAAATTTTTTGCCGTTTTCAAAAAAAGTAAAGCAACACAACCTTCAAGGATTCTGGAACAAGCAAAGGCGGCGTTCAAGCATCTATATATAGGGTCTTTGATTGTTCTTTGTAAATCATGCAGATTTAATATCTTTAAGGCTTTTGCATATTGTTCTTAGTCTGTTTTGTTTAGATAGAGAGTTTAGAGTTAAAGATTCTGCCGGTAACTCATTACAATCTATCAAGTTGTTGTGCATCTAGGTGTTAATTACATCAAGACTAAATTGTTGTGTTTTTAGATGTTCTAGTGCTTTACTATTGTTTTACGCAGTTTAATTGGGTTTATTTACGTGGTTGAGTGTGGAGGTTGCGTCAACCTCACAGGTAACCTAGGTAAAGTTAGTACGAATACCATAAGCATTTTGCAGAGTTATTTAGATCTGGGAGAGTACCACTTTCAAGACAAATTTTACGTGTGTAATGCACGCACCAACGATAAGAGATAATTAAATGGGACATGTACCTGACGCCATATCCTTCAATCTATATACTGTAAATTTTAAAAACATCAAGTTGAAGCTTAGCAATTAGCATCAAGGCACAACTTACAATATACTAACAAATAAAGGAGCTGACAACACGCATCTCATTCACCTCAAATCTCTGGGAGCGTGTTTTACACATAAATCCGACCAAAAAGGTCATCAGATCACATTGTTTCGATGAGTAGTCATTCTTGAGTATATGGAATGGGTACATTTATGATGTAGTTTAAAAACGAGAGTGTCTCACTTTAAGTTTATGATGCACAAACTGAATTAGTAAAAATCCCTGAAAAAAGTGTAGATTTAAGCTTTGGAAAAGTCACATTTTCTAAGTTGAGTCTACACTGGGTGGTTTTATAAAAACAAGTTTAAACTAGGTATTTAGGCTGAAACTCAACTTGTTTGAAAGGGGTAAAGGAAAATCGAGAAAATTAGCGGAGTGTTTGACACTCGGTTAGGAAGTTGGGTTAAGCTTTTAACTCAGTGTTGCATTAATAAATAACTTTAATATTAAATTAATCCCTTCTCTTTGTTTCTTTAAAACTCCGGTTACTATTCCTGAATTAAAAAATCTCGATAACGCTAAACTTTAACCGAATATCAAATGAGTGTATAAAACGATAAATTGATGCAAAGGAGGAAGGCAGAGATGGGAAATGGACAGGAGGTAGAGGAATTAGCGGAAGATGCCGTTGTAGTTGAAGCGTCGCTATCAATATTGGACCGTTCACATTTATAGTTAACTCATATTAGAAGAACCAATTAATAACTGAACCAATCGAGGCAGTACTACTACTTATTTACTCACCTCAATGTATATTATTATTGACCCTCTGCTTCCTTCCTTTACCCACCAAATTAAGATTTTTTTTTTTTTAGAATCGGCAAAATATTATTATAATATAATCGTGAAATCGTACAAAAGTGCAGAAGATTTGCACCAAAGAATCTGCACTCAAAAGGAAAAACCACCCACCAAATTAAGATTACTGCCTCATTTTATTTACAACTAGCTTTTCACTTTCACATCACATCTCAAATCTTGATTTCACACCCTGGATTGTTTTCTCCAAATTTCATCATGATTTATGAATAATTATGTGACTTACAATGATTTCATGGTATGATTAATCAATACTACATGTACGGAATCGACCTATACCAAAACAACGGTCCAGTCTGTCATGAAAAATCGTTGAATTTCGGCCTCGTACAATTATGTACAATTTACTTACCTTATTCATGAAATCACAAAATTTATTAGGACATGTGTATCTAGTTACGCATTCACATCCTACATTCAGGTTCGTGCCTAATGCATTGCATCTCATTGAACCTTGAGAAATGCAAGTGTTTAAATGAAAACGCACTACATACTTTCAGACTGTTTGGTACTGGACTAGGGAATGCGAGTTATTGACTTTCATAAATTATGAATAGTACTCTTAATTGAGTTAAATAAATAAATAAATTAGATTTTTGATTGAGTGAATGAAATATAAGTTCTATGGGAGTATATTAGTACGTGGGATAGGAGAGTGTAAAAGAGAATGGTATGTGTAAGAATGCGAGTGATGTTAAAGTTGTTTGATGAGAGAGTTGATCTTGGAGAATGGAGTATAAAAGTAGGGTAAGAAGAGAGTGAGACATATGAACTGAGATGAAATGGGGGTATGTGTTAGTTCATGGTTCTCAAACTCAAAGCCAAATCCAATCTGTAAATCCGACCTTGGTTTGGCCGTTCACTAGCAATGTGAGTTGAGTGTCACTTTGTTTGGTTTTTACACTTACCAAACCCCATTTTACAATTATGCATGTCTATTTGAGTCCAATTCGTGAACTTAAACCTAGTTCGTCCGGATTGATCCAAATTCGAACTAAAATATAAGTTATCCGATCGGGTTCGTGAATTCAATAAATCCATAATTTTTATAAGAAGTTTTCAGTTTGGGATTCCAATCCAACGGGTCTGGGTTCTATCCATATATATCTTTATGTGTTGGTCAAAAAATTCTACAAAAACTCCATATTAACATTAACATATACTTTAGTAAAACGTTAATTGTTCATGTCTTTTCTTCTTTTAAAAAAAACTTTAACCCTAACTATCATGTTCATACTCCCAATACTGCCATTTCACCACATTATAACAACTAATACGTCTGCATCAACTTTACAACTTCAATGTGTCTATACGACTTTGTGATCCCTCGAATTTCGAATTTATAATTTTTTTTTGATTTCTCATGTGCTACTCCATTTAAGTGTTTCGAGTGAACGGAATTTGGTAAAACTTATAGAAATCATACAACTATTAAAACAATTTTGATCAATGTAGACAAACATGGAGTAGCAGTTACAACTTAGAAATATACTAACTTTGATGATTTTGTTTGTTGTTGATAAAAATAAATAGTGATGTGGAGGTAGATTGGAAGTGAACAAAGTAGTGAACGTCAGCATAACATATAACACCAAAGTGGGCGGCCCCGCTTGTACTTAACTCACAACAGTAGTGTCTTCACATACTTGACATGTCTCCAAAACAAAACAAATTTATTTAACGGCCAAAAACAATGTTATACGAACCGCCCGGTACAAAATACATACTTTTTTTTTTCTTTTTTAGTTCTACAAAATACAAAATACATACCTAAAGAATCCATTTTTGCTCAACGAAAACATCCACAATACTATCTTGCGGATTTAACGCCTCAACTGCCGTTGGTCCTACTCACGCACCAAAATAAAGTTCGCCCCAACTTCTTATTATATCCCTAATTATTAGATTATTAGGTCAAATCCAACTCCTAACCGAATGATGTGTTAATATCATGGAATGTTTGAATTCTGAAAATTCCCCCCTTTGATCTTAACCAAAATTCTCAACAAGGATAATGCTCTCTCAAACTATAGATCAGCCGCAAACCTCATCTCCTGTAGCCAGGCATGGAAGATTTAAGACGTAATTCTCACGGTCTTGTTAGTTCTCGTAGACATACTTGTTATATTTTTGTTAGAGAAAAGGAGACCCCCCGGGCATATAGTAACCTCAGTTGGGATTCTCAAATTGCGCCTACGGATTGTAAACCTCACTCGAGATGGATGAAGTCGAATGTTGATGCAAGCATAAAGGGGCGAAGTCAGGAATTCTTTTACGCTCCGTGCTAATTTTATAGAACTACTGAACTTTTTTAATTACGAAAAGATTGATTTAGTAATCGTTGTTTTGAATTTATATCGTTCACAAGTATATTTTCATTGATTTTAACTAATACTGACGAGAAATCTAATTTAGTTAGAGAAATAAGTCCTTAAAATGTGTTAATGTGTACAAATTTATTAGAAAAATCACTTTAAACGCACATGTTTTGGTAGTGTTATAGTTCCTATAACGATTTTATTACATAATTGACCGTGTTAAAACATCAAAAATATAATCTTTTACATATATAATACAAAAATTGTGAAATCGACCCGTGATCGAGCATGGGCTAGCTTATATATATGGTAGATTTGCCCCTGCAAGCATGCCATTTTATATATACAAACACCGGATCAATCGGTGGGCTGGCTGGAGATGATTTAGGAGAATGACGAGGGAGATTCAGTTAGAGGTTTTGAATGTGCTCGATTAATGAAGTAGAGCTACAAGTTTTAGAAGTTGGAATGAAGTTAACCAGCAGTAGACGTATCCGTAAGAATCAAATAGAGACGGACTCTATCAACATCTAGGAAATGATTAATGAGGCTTGGGGAAGGTTCCTTTAAACCTGGAAGATCGGAAGTAAAATTCAACCGTTTCGTAAGGGTACGGTTCTCAATATGAGAATCTTAAAATTTAAGGTGGTTATTAGTAGAGTTCACTATGGACATTGTGTATGAAAAGAAGAGAGTATCTCTTGGTAAGCAAACAAATGGTAGACTCCGAATTCCATCTTTCAAGAAAATGAAAAAAGAAGAAGCTTATGATAATTAAGTTGAAGACTAAAGTTAATAATTAGAAGTATTGTAATAATAGTTTATTATTATGATATGCCCTCCAAAATTCTCGAGCTCAATACTTTTGTTGTATAAATACACACATATGGAGCAGCAGTTTGTCACAAGTCAGTCACCAACATTATTTCAACGGTGCAGTAGGAGACTAACTAACACTTCTGCAGCACCAACTAACTCTACTGCACTCCCCCCCTCACGCGCCCACACACAATATGAAAATCCTCTTTCCTCTCCTCCTCCTCCTCATATCCGCCGCCTCCGCCGCAGTACCCAAGCAGCATTGGCACCCTGCGTCCGCCACATGGTACGGCAACGCGGATGGAGACGGCAGCACTGGCGGCGCGTGCGGCTACGGAACAATGGTGGACGTCAAGCCGTACCGGGCGAGAGTGGGCGCCACCAGCCCCCTGCTGTTTAAAGGCGGAGAAGGGTGCGGCGCGTGTTATAAAGTCCGGTGCTTGGACAGGTCGATATGCTCGAGGCGCGCTGCAACTGTCATTATTACTGACGAGTGTCCCGGTTGCCCCAATGACCGCCCGCATTTTGACCTTAGCGGCTCCGCCTTTGGCCGGATGGCCGTTGCAGGTGAGGCCGGCATGTTGCGTAACCGCGGCGAGATTCCCATCATGTACCGCCGGTAATTACTTACTACCCACTACTAATTAAGCTTTGCTTGTTTTTATTATTAGCTAGTACTGCCACTCGTACTATTTTAGTTATCGGGTTTGTTGATTTTAGATTAGTGATGCTAACTGTATTCTTCTGTTTTGTCACTTTCTTATTCATTACACTCACCTTCTTTAATCTTCCCCTACTTACTTTTCCCCCCTATTTTTTTACCTTAATTAATGAATTAATTATTCACCACTCAATACTACACACAACTCGTCTTCGAGTTCGGTTGGTAATACGTATGTCCCCAACTATAAATATTACTGTAGGTGAATGAGGAATTAGCTATAATATAATATCATGATCTTGTGTCACATGTTCACAACTCATTTATGACACCACTATGTAATTTATTACTAGTTGGTGATATCCCATTTCACCTAAAACTCAAATTTATTGAGAGTTTTCTAAATGTAGTAATTTATAACTGCTCTACAACAAATGTCACTCCATAACTCATGAGATGTAACATATGTCATCCATGTCACATTGGGAATTTTTTATGCTGTGGGGTTAACTATAAATTCTGTAATAGATTGTGGGGGCTAATGTGTGAACTCCAAAGTCCAAAATGTATGTGAAATAGTATAAATGTATAATTGTGACTACTATTGGATTGATTGACACTCTATTATATTTTAAAGTTATCGTCTTTCTTTAGTTCATTAATAGTAACCAGAATTTTAAAAAGAGAAAAAAGATTGTTAACTCAATGTCAAAGACATTAATTACTATAACGTTGAGTTAGGGCTTAACTTAGCACACAAACGCGATTTCATAATCAATATGACACTTACTTACTCCTACTATATAATTAGATTTGATTCAATTTAGAGAGAAAGTTGGTAGATGATGGGTAAATGGAGTTAAAAAGATTGATTGATTTCCATTCCGAAATGGTGAGGGACAGAAACAGTTGAAGAAGCATAGCATGCGCACACGCACAGCACAATGAGTTTGCACCTTTTTGGTCAAAACACCGTATCTCTAGTCTCCACACTGACAAATTCACCCCTCATTTATATAATAATCATCACAAGCAACTCAGCAAGGAAGTTATTCTCTTGGCCAAACATTACTGGACAAATTAAGTACCTATAATCTTTTCTAATTATACTATTTACCAGTACTACTAATACTAATCTTGAACTTCATGTTCCCTTAGTTAAAGTGAACCAAAGCAGAATTTACTACTACTGTTTTGTTATTTACTACTACTAGTATTGAGTTTTAAATGTTTATGGCCGCGCAGGACACCGTGTAAGTATCCCGGTAAGAACATAGCGTTCCATGTTAACGAAGGATCAACAGATTTCTGGCTTTCGCTGTTAGTCGAGTTTGAGGATGGTGATGGTGATATTGGATCTATGCAAATAAGAGAGGTACTTTATTTAACTCATTTTTACTACCTAAACTACTTTTATGTACATTTAAAGAATTTCTTTAGATTCTGGTTTAGTTAACTTTTGCAGTTTAGATTCTGTAGATCCATTTACGGTTAAGTTTGTAGTCAAAAGATGTAATCAACTTTTACTTTGTAGAGTTGAAAAGGTGTTTACTTTCACACTAACGAACCTACAAGAGTGGGTTTAAAAGTCTTTGAATCACATGCCTGCCAAGTCATATAATGTCCTTTACAAAGAAGAGATTTTCAACTCACATGTTAGTCCATGTTTCAGTCTGTGTGTGTACCTTGCTGCTAGCTAGTTCTTGATGCTCAAAGCACCATAATCCTAGTTGTAACAACTTTTGTGTCCATTATTGCAATCGGATACTATTACATTTACAACCTAGCTTGCTAATAATGCCCCTTTTCCCACTTTCCTTAGTTGCCAATTATGCCATAGCAGGGTAATGTGCTTGTTCCACTCTCTTTCCTCTACTTAGTAGTATTAACACAAGTGCTGCATCCATGATCCACCCACACACAAATCCCACTTCCTAATGTTTCCTAAAAGTTCATTCCTCCTATCCTATAGTGTACCTTTTAGCACATATGCCCTAATACATGTGTGGCTTAGTATTTGTTCATGGATGTAAAGTTAACCTAATCGGTCGTCGAATATGCAGGTGAACTCGAACCAATGGCTAGACATGACGCACATATGGGGCGCGAACTGGGTGATAATTGCAGGACCTCTACACGGACCATTCTCCGTTAAGCTAACAACTCTATCGACTGGAAGAACCCTCTCAGCAAGAGACGTGGTTCCGCGGAAGTGGGCTCCGAAAGCGACCTACACGGCGCGCCTTAACTTCTAAACAAGAGAAAAATATATGAATGTCTCTTGTCTTGGCTTACATAATAATGAAAGAGAGAGTATAATAGTAGTGGAGTAGTATATAAAATAGCTAGTAATTAAGTGGGTGTTTTGTTGAGATGAGAGTATGAGAGTGTGGTAAAGATGCATCTGAAAGTGGTGTGGGTTAACTAGTTTTTTTTTGGAAAAAGAAAAGTTAGCACAATCAAAGGGGGGAGTGCAGAGAGCTTTTGCTTTAATTGGCTTAACTGCTGGCACCATTTGCGTTGATGTCTTCTCCTCTGATTTCTCCTCATGTGTTTTTTAGTGTCAGAGTGAGTGAGCTATCAGCTATGCTCTGCTTTAATTGTAAGTGTGTTTGGCTGTTGTTATGTTTACTGCATAGTTTAATATCTTAATGATGCATGAATGGATTAATCAATTGTAGCCATCTCCAAAGGAGAGAGTGCGTTTACACATTTGATTTTCATTTGAATGTAACACGTATTATCAATGGAGTATTAATATATAATAATTATTATATTAAAACATGTCTTAGTGGTTTGTGCAGATTTAGTAGGAGTATGAGTTTTGGCCGGACATGTACCGTTATTTGTTTACTCTTATCTAAATCTTATTGCGCCTGTTCCGTTTATATATGGTCTTGTCTACTACTAATGTGGGACCTCCTGCACTCCTCCTATATTAGTTACTTCTGTCTCTTCTAAATTTTCTTCTACTAGTGTCTTCTATGGGATATGGGAATGTTTGGTATAGATTTAGTTTGAGCATTTTTTGTTTTACTTAATATATGAATAGTTATTGGTAGTTAACAGAGTTTGAAATTAGTAAATTAGTAGTACTTGCAATGTTTTAAAATTCTTTTATTTTTTAAGAGAAATAACAGTAGGAGTGTAATAAATGTGTAAGAGTATGTAAAGATGCGTGGATATGTGTTTAATATAGTAAAAGTGTGACTGTGAGGTATATGTGTAAGAGTGTGAAATAAATAAATATGATTTAAAAGGTAGAGAGATTGTGAAAGTGGAGAGGTGTTTTAAGCCATAACATCGTAATTTAGTTGAGTAAGGCCTTGTTCAATTCAACTAAACTGAACTGAATGGTCTGCACCAGACAGGATGTACCTGAACTGTTAAGGTGAATTGAACAAGACCTAACAAATAGAAAAATTGTGTTTTAGTAAACTAAGCTCCTTAGCGGGTGCTAACCAAACCGTCTGTGAATGTATTAGTAATAAATTGACGATGATTCAGCACAACAGTAAAAGTTTTATCAGAGAGACAAGGCGAGGAAGTTATGAAATAAGATTAAAGGAAGCAAGGTGAAAAACAGGCTTGAAAGTTGAAACCACAACTTTACGCACAAAACAAGGCAATCATACAACTTCAGTAATTCATAGCACAACATGTGTTAAACGATGAGAAATGAAGAGATTAGGGAAAACAATTCCACTATATTTCTTGAAAAATGCTGAGGAAGATAGCCTAAAAAAACACTTAACCTAGCAGCTATTTATACAAGAAATTAAGCTATTGCTTACTTGCTACTCCAAGGAATTCTACAAGGGAAATTGAGCGAAAAACCACTTACAAAACAAACCCCCTTACCTGCTCTCTCTGTTCTGCTCTGTATCACGCCAATTGCGATCAATTAATGCGGCGGAGATGACAATATGTCAACATGCAACATGAACCACTTTCATTTTACTATTTTTTGTGTCCTATTTTAAAGTTTCTCATTTTCACGTTAGTTTGGTAATTTGAATCACAAACTCGAACTCGACCCGACTCTTACTCGATTTACCCCTAACAATAACTCTATAAATCAGTCCCACGTGATTTGAATTCCTATACACACCAATTCACCATGGATGATTGGATCAAACAAGTGGAGTTATGTTTCGGTATTTGATCACTTCATTATTAGCTTGCACCTCCATGTGTTTCCGAATGATGTGGGAGTTGAATAAATAACAGAGACGATATTTGATATGTGGTTGATAAACGTTTTCAAGTGCATCAACGCACTATTATTTTTTTTCAAGAGGAAAAATGAACCACTGTTATTCCTTATCCAAGATCTATTGAGATAAATATCATATCTGTTTTTGAGAGTAAGTTTAAAAAAAGTAAATTGTAAGGAGACAAAATAGGTGGCTTATCGCGCATGTGATAAAGCTAAGGCAAGTTCAAATAGTAATAATGGAATCAATCTGTTTAGAATTTTAGCTTTATTCTGCCGACGCTCTACTGCTTAAGGCCTTAACTCACTTACCTATGTTATTTTCAAATTAAATTCAGATTCATTCAGTTCAATTCAAATCCATTTAGATTTGGTTAGTTCAAATTTGTACTTCACTTCAGATCCATTAAATTCAGTTCAGTTAAGTTCTGAAATCCTCAGCTAAAAAGAACAGAGCCGTAGTCCAAGAAAATGTGTTATCCCAGAGTGAAACTAAAATCTTCCAAGTCTTTAAACTAAGACGCAAGTTTTTATAACTTGGACATGAACAAGACGGATAGTCTCTTTAACCGGTTTGAGTTTGACAAACGGGAAGTGATGACTCAATGATAAATAGTTCCCAACATGGAGGAGGGGCAACCTCTTAATGCAGGTTGTTGTAGAGAGAGAAAGCAAGTAAACATCAGCAGTTATATATGTGAGTAATTAGAGGATGTAGAGACTTTAGATTGAA
>JAYMSL010005066.1:0-10485 GCA_036897195.1 Plantago coronopus
TATGCGTTCATAGAAAAATAGTGAGTGAGAGAAATAACTATTGAGCTCTAACGCCTACAACAACGCGACAAAACTACAAAGTAAGCAGATTTCTAATGAAATATGATAAAAGAATCATGTCGAGGTATATCATTTTGATTAATATTGCGAGTCACTTTATATCTGATGAAATTGGGAGTTTGGAAGAGGATAACAAGTTTTGATACATATCACACGTACTTGGTAAGTGGTAACGATGTGAATTGTTATCAATATTTATAAAATCGTGATTTTTACGAGAATTTCAAGTGGATTATTAATATGTGGGCAGAGGGCCAATTAAGTTGCGTTGAAATAAAATGGGCCGGGACCACGAGAAGATTAAGGGTCCTTGATGAAGAGTTAGGCATTGGTCCGCTTTCACCAATAGTTACAAGCCCAACACAAGTAAAGTCTCATTTGGAAAGCAAATATTCATTTTTGCTATTTTTAGCTATACAACTTTCCACTTGTCCTTTGATCCTCTCTTGGGTTTGGTATTTGTTTCCCACATGATGATTCACCCCCAATTCATCGTATTTTGTTTTTCTTCGGAGCTCGTCGTTGGGTGATAATGTCAGAACAATTTACTTCCTCTCAGAACAACTTTAAACTAATATTCTAATCATAATATATATAGATTACATTGGATTATTCTGGCAGAATGTAAAATGTCCTGACATTATCAACGACTAAAAAAGAAAAGAAAACTCCATTCGAAGTAGTGAAATGACACATATATGTTTGAAGTCAAAAATTAAGATGTACTAAGATATATGTAATGGAACTAAGTTAGATTTTTATGGTGTGATTCGTTTTAGGTCAGATTGAATTATATATGATTAAGTCTATAGTTTGATAATCGTATAAAATTGACATTTCGACACTTTCGACCGAGATATTATTCATATATGAGTAGAGAACCACAAAAAGATAGGAGTGTACTTACCTTAATCCAAGTGAAAACATAAAATAGACACCTAATAAAGTTGATTAGGACGCTAAGTACTAAATAGTAGGACGAGGATGACACTTTTAAGTGTAGTCTATGTCAAGCTGAGTTTGTAACTATCAAGCTCATTAAACTTAGAAAAAAGTTGCTTTTCTACCAATGCTAAGATTACAAATTAGGATTCAATAATGATAATTACATCATCATTAGGTTAACTAAGACGATAATCATTAAGATTTGATCATGACTTTTAACACCTTTAACATTAACTAAAAGAGTATAGTATTTTCCCTTTTCTGATCCATGATCATTAGAAATTTCACTATCACACTCCACATATTTGATCCATGATCGAATACAGTTATTAAATACTATTTGTACGAGTTCTAATGTGAAATTTTTAGGTAATAGCATTCAAACATATATTCAACAACCGCACATTAAAAAATAGTAGTATTTTTCAGTAACAATCAAACAAGAACATTCAATTGCATCGATCATAAATGATCTTGCAATTTAAAACTCTATTATATATCACCATATTGGTATATTATATTTTGATTCATTATCGTAGAATCAATATACAAGCCATATATAAGTTAATATTGAATAACAAGAAATCCAAACCCCATAGATATAATTAACTAGTTAGTATATAATTTATATAAACTATACACTCAGACTCGATTTTTTGGATTATTTAGTGAATATTAAGATTAATTTAGTCTCCATTAAACTGCATGGACCAAAGATCTTCCATGCTCCAGATGTTCTCATGTGATTCAGCAGGGAACGGGCCTTGGAACGAGGCATCCATATTCGGATGGAAATTAGTATGGGGAGAGTACGATTCGACTCCCCGATTTGAAGGGCCACAATCGGGCATTTGGCTGCAACCGGCTTGATCACTGTTGTGATGATCTTCCGGCATGTTCTGGCCATTGAAGTTGGTTTGATCTGCTGCTGGCTTCATGTGTTTTTGTATTCTAGTCCTCCAGAAGTTCTTGATCTCGTTATCTGTTCTTCCAGGTAAATGCTTTGCGATTTTCGACCACCTATATTAGAAACGGTTCAGAATTGCATTTCAACTTTCAAGATACAAAATTACAAATGTCTGTCAAAGGCTCAAAGCCCTCAACTGCAGAAGCTCATATTTGGCCCTCAATCATCACATGTAACACGTGTGATATATTTGGTGGTTGAGAATCATGAAGCACATGTTCCATAGTTCTAATTGGAGATAGTTTTTTGTCTAACTTAATATTTAAAGGGGTGCTATAATCTATGAGATTTCTATGAATATATATAGCCCTCACCTCCAATGCCTAGCCATATCTCCTTAAGCTAGGCTCCAATGGTTTCTGTTCAATCATTTTCTTGGATGGGGAAAGATACATATGGGCTATGGCTTCTCAACATGAATGGTCTAGCTTCTCAACAAGAAATCATCCGAGGTTGGTTATTTTTGCATTAACATATAACATTCCACTTTTAAAAAGGTAACGAGATATTTCTTTTCAACTTAAATTCAACTACATTCAGTTTAACTCAGTTTAGCTCAGTTAAGTTCGGTTCACATTTGCTTAGTTCAGATATATACTTAACTCCAAATCTATCTAGTTCACTTAAGATTTTGAGCTAAATCAAGTAGAACCTAACACTTTCTAGAAAAGAATTTTTCTTTTTTCTTTAAAAAAAAATCATTTAAAAAATATATATGATTGGTCTCAATCTTGAAGTCAAAATCTCATAGGGCAATGGGGGATGTTGAGAGCAACTAGAAGTTACCCATTTCTTTCCTAAGAGTTTCTATGGCTTCCAATCCTTTCTATGGTCTAATCAAGTTTCTCAATTTGATGCTCACAAGGAATTTACACATTTAAGTGTTGTACATGCATGAGTGACCTAGTTTTGTCCATCACGGACACTTGTTTTAATTACTAACTTATGTACTATGTCCTAAACCGGTCCTAAGAATATAACAAATCATGTATGGTCCTAGCTTCCCTTGCTTGCACCTTAAATGTTTTGTTTCTATTCAATCTTTTGTATTAAGCCCTAATTAAGGGTATACATTCGTTATGAGCTTCCAAACTTCAATTTTAAGGTTTTCTTTGTATACAAAAGTGAAGTTTACTTAAAAGTTAAAGTACGGAAAATGTGAGATCTTAACACCCACCCCACTTCAAGTGAGATGATATATAGTCTCTCTCCCTTCCCCTCTATCTCATTCTCACAAGATGATCTCCCCTCTTACTATAATGAGTCCTACATGTGGGGCCGAGTGATACATAGAGATGGTAAGGCTATTGGATGCATGAGAGTCCACAGTCTCAACTATATATCCCATAAGTTGTTATTTACATTCTATCTTTTTCGAGTATTTTTACTGCTACAGTGAGATAGTGAGTTCATTGAAGAGGGAACTCTAGGATCTCATAAATTCTTGCATAGGCGGTTTTGTTCCTATCTACTTTTAACAACATGAGCCTTGAAAAGGGTATGTAACATCATGTACCATACCATTTAATTTCGACACACGTGATGTGCTTGGTAAAATTATATTCTCATTTAAAATATATAATCTAAACTACCCCTCCAACCTCAAAACCTGATATCTTAACCATTTTACATAACCAATTTTTCATAGGTACAATACGTTTATGTATTGTAAATTTATGATATTTTTGAATTATTTGAACCAATTTACATCACCTATTAAGTAAGTATTGAGAAATCATATCTCTTGACTTATCTTAACCAATTTACATAGCCTATTTCTCATTAATTAAATGAAGTGTATGGTGAATTCAAGATCATCCCTTGAAGTCATTTTGGTACATTTGACGATGACCTAAGGTCCTATAGAGCCAACACCAAGTAGTGGCCGTCAACCTCAAAATAAAGACCTACAAGCAAATTGGAGCTTCTCTTTAAGCTCTTACAGGTTGTTAACATGTGACCTTGTGAATTGGGTTCTCCCAAATATGGCAATTTCCAATTGCCCAAGCCCTTTCTTCCACGTTCATAACGTGCTTGTCGACTATCCCTTATCTTCAACTATCTTTTATTTTACCATTTTCCCAACCACACAATTAGGAGAAGAAGAAAAAGAGAAAAAGAAGCTAGGAGAAAATTCTTGGTAGTTTAGCTTTTGTAATTTGTTTAAAATGACAAGTAATTTGTAAATAAAAACAATTTACCTAGCAAAAATCATATAGGAAAAATAAAGAAAGATCACATCTTCTAGCTAGTGGTAAAAGAAAAAAAACCACAAGTTTTAATTTTGAAGGTTAAAAAAAAATCAAAAGGAAAAAAGAAAATTAAAGAAAAACTTTCTTCGTGTGTGTCTCTCTCAAAATCTAGCTAGCCTTTTTATACATGGAGAAAAATTTACGCACGAGGCTGAATTGCTCAAGTACGTGTCTGCAGAGGATTCGCTGTGTGATTGTACGAGGAATCCGAATCCTCGGATCAGAATAAACTAATTAATTAATTAATTAAACCTCATGTTAATTGCTATAATTGTTCAGTTTAAGTACTCATGGTATTCTTCTTTTTTGGCTGCAAGAAAAAAACAAACTTTTATAACAAAACCCTAACCTGTTTCCCCATTTTGCATGCAGCTCCATGATCAGAAGTTGCTCTTCCGGTGTGATGTTTCCTCGTCTAACGTCCGGTCGGAGGTAGTTCAGCCACCTTAGACGACAACTTTTCCCCGTTCGCTTAAGCCCTAGAACCAAAAAAAAAAAAAAAAAAAAATTCTTTAGTGTTATTCCCTCTATGAAGAAAAAGATGCTATTGATATGCGTTGAATTACCAGCAGATCGAGCTAAAGAGTTCCAAACACCTTCGCCATGAGTTGCAATGTAGTTGATTAGAATAAGATCTTCTTCCATAGTCCATGGGCCTTTCCTCACTTCAACTTCTTGAGATTTGCATGGTTTTTTATTATCCATCTTGATAAAGTGAGAGAAGCTAGGTAAGAAGATGATGAAGAGGAAAATATTGAAGAGAAAAATAAATGAGGTGAGGCTCAATATATAGAGCTTGTCTAAGGTTAATTATCTTTTCCAAGGATTTTCTTTTTCAAAAAATCAAATTTCTTTTCCAAGTTAAATCAATAAGATCACATTAATTGATGTCACTATGAGAGCTTTCAACCTAACTTTGTTTTAATGATTATATTTGGATATATCATACATGACAAATTAAACAAGCATGAAGCCATGTACAAGTTGCACAAATCTCTTTTAAATGTATCCCTTTGCTTTTTTGTTGAAGGAGCATTATGCTTTCCAAACTTACATAGCATGTGTGACATGACATGACTAGTATATTAGAGCCTTTTAGCTAGGGAAGTAAAATGAGTAATATCATGCCCTATCCATACATTTATATTCCAAAGGTATTATAGAAAAACAAAATACCTTCTGAATTTGAGCACGTCCGTACTTAATACGCTTGACCTGATTTTTGGTAATTGCAGATTATTACAAAAGTTTGAAACTTATTCAGTGCGTATTTAAAGGATAAGGACAGCGACTACGTACGGCTAAAACCGACGTAATTTTTTCAAGTCAAGAAAAATATAAGCAACTAATAAGGTCTCGTAGACTCGTACCCCAAACCCATTATTTGTACAAGTAATCATGAGTCCAATTATGTTAAACCAATAATTACAAAGTTATGGAAACATATCATATGCTTAAGCTTACAAAATGTCAAATTCGATACGTCTATGTCTATGCACTCTTTAACCCCAATATTAAACTCTCATGGCACTTTCGGGAAGTCCTTGAAGAGTAGTATATAGTTTCATTGACAATATAGTATAGGACAGAATTCACTCTATGTTACTTTAGTGTAGTACTAACGAGTACTCGACTCAAACTCTTAAGATTTGAGTTCGACTCGCTTAATATGTATTTAACAATTTATCAGTACTTAATTGAGTCAGGTTATACTTGATAAAAATTGTTAAGATTGATTTCATTATATATTAAAAATACCAAGTTCGAGTTCAATTATAAAATTTTGAAGAATATTAAATTATGTGATACTCAACAGTCGAGTCGACTCGACTGGTTCAATATCAGATCTAAGATGTCCTATCACTTTCACCAGTCATATCCAGTATCCGAAATTCCAAATTACCAAGAAGAAGACCAACCCTTTTCACTTTGGTCCAGTACCAGTACTTGTCCGTGGTACTACTACCTTAGGAATCGGCCCATTTGGCCTCGCAAATGGACTTAGCGAGTTACCGCCATATATTTCCCTCGAAATGTAAGGGAAAATTGCATTGAGGAACAAGTTGATGACTAAATTTTCAAAAATGTCTTGACGCTGGTTTATTTATTTTTTTTAACGGCAAAGGGGTGACTCGAACTCTCGACCTATTGATTGGAAGTGAAGCGTCTTACCAACTGAAATTTTGACGCTGGAATTTTTGTTTAAAGAATTTCAAAAAGTTCAGTTTTTTGATGGACTTATGTTGTTTTGAAACTCAATAGCTCTTATATGAAATGTTTCTCTCCAATGGTACGTCTATGCAATTTTCCTGAGTTATAACTCTTTCTTCACATTTTCAATATACACCTAAACCTGATCAAATGGAACCGGGAAGTGAGAAGTAAATCTATTTTGCGAGGCCACAAAATAATAAAGCTTACTTTATGTAACAAACGATTGTTAGCTTAAGTGGTAATCAGGAGGTTTGAGTTCACTCAAACAAGATTTCGTGTTCGAGCGGTTTTAATATAAAAGACGTCGACAAGATAGAGCCGCCCCTTCAAAAGGGTGCAACATAACTATTCTCGGATAGATTAGCCTCACGTAGCGAAGAATACAAGTGAATCAAACTTGACTTATGCTTTATAGTTGTTCATACACCTAAACCCCCTTTAAAAAGACCATCTCGGTGATGCTCATCTGCATTAACCGCGTGTAACAAATAACAGTAAGAAAAGAAAACCTTACTTTCTGATGTTAGTTGCGTTCACATATAGAAACTCAAAATATCATTCACCAATTGTCTAAGAAACCTTTATTTTGTAAACTTAAGTACTTATTACTTAACTATCCCTGTAGAGACCAGATCCCTTACGCCCTCCATGCCGAGATTCTGATCATTTGGGTCAGCGAAGTTATAAGTTAGGCTGCAATCAGGGTTAGACGGGTGTAAGAAGACCATCAGTTATGAAAGAAACCATCATTCGTGAAGATCTTTGGGATTAATTCAAGAATTTGAAGGCTTAGCGATCTATTAGACTATTAATTAATTATATGTACATATTTTAGGTTAATTGAGTGTTTGGAAGACGGAATCTACATTATTAATATATATGACGTATTGTCAATACCTTTGAACTCTTCGAAACTTTGAGGCCTTACAGATTACGTGCTCTATATAAAAAATTGAAATACGGGGTATACAATAATGTAGCCACAGTACAAAAACAGGAAAAAGTTAGCATAACATGTACAAAAATCAAACAAATCGTGCTAGTATAATAGCTGATTACTCAAAATGAGCATATTAAAGTAGACTTTTGATGACTAATCTTTGCTTTAACCATTAGATAAGTGGCTGAGAAAACAGAGGCTTAGCTGTTTGATTGAAAACATCTTTGAAGACGACAAAGAGTAGTGATGATACTTAATGAAAGAGCAACTCCAATTAGGTACAGACTGTTGTTATCCACATATAACATTATTAATTGTAACAACAATCCCAGTTATTAAGAAAAATCTCAGATTGGAATGTACATTGCCCTTTGTTTTGGATTATCATCTCCTGTCTACACTTTAAAAGGATTTGTAATTATACAATTGCTAATGACTATTTCCTAACATAATATATGCCCTTACATATCATCTTGCTTTTCGATCGAGTATGTTCGGAGTTAGTTATAAAGTGGTTGGACGGTAATGAAGTTAGAGTTTAAGTTGAGAGGTTCAGGTATTGAGTCGTGTAGAGACGTGGAGTGATTTTTCTGACTTGAGTGGTTAGTTGGAGTCACAAGGTGTAGGTTCGGGTATCGAATCCCCATAATATGGATTTCTCGAAATTGAATGGTGATTTGATTTATTTCTCTAATTGGAGTCTTATGTTTCTCGATCCTAAAGAAGTACTGTATTTAGTTACATGATTTATCATTGATTGTATCTGTTTACTTTTATGTGCGACACAATATTGAATTCCATCCAAAAAAATGGAGGAAAAGAATGAAAGGTGAAATTTTGTCACAGGATCCATCAGGACATATAAGGCGAGAGTGCTTGTGAAAGATACAGGTGAATTTAGGTCAAGTTCGAGTCAATCATCTAATTCTTTATGCATTGTTGAATCCAGATTAGGTTCGAGTACTAAGCATATACTCATTTATGCACTGTTAAATTCAGATTAACTGGTTCGAGTCAAGTATGTACTCATTTATGCTAATTAGTAATTAGCTAGACTCCCTTTCAAGTCAAGATAATGTTAGTGTCGTACACGTTGGTAGCTTTAGGGTTCCGCGAATCTTGTTTGGGGTAAGAGTGTACTCAATAACAATATATGAATATAACATCCCTTACAATTCTAGGGCAAATGAACCGTGCTTATTAGGGATTTTTGGGCAATTTGGTGAAGGCTGTACCTTTGTGTCCTTTGAGACGCGTAAAGAGAAGGAGAGCATTAGGATCAAGGAAATGACTAAGAAAGCTTTCCGGGTAGATTTTGATGCTATATTTGTAATGTGAAATTTCTTTGGATTTATAGTCATTATTGTCATTTGCTTGACAGCCCATTATGTCTTCATGTGATTCAATTTTCCACTTCTCATCCATACGCTCTCATGGTTGATTGGATTGGTCATTCGAGTGAAAATTAAATATAGTTGAAGGCAATTTTCGCGGATATTTGAATTCAAATGTGGACGTGAATTAAATACATTAATATAATGATACAATTTCATCTCACTAAAATTCAAACTTGTAGAGAAGTGTGAAATTTTAGTCATAATTAGTATCCAATAATTAATATCCAATAGATTTGGTCGAGTCTTGTAAAGTGGAACCGACTTAGCGGGAAGTTTAGGTTGGAATGAGGGATATCTAGACAAATTTGACACCTACAAACTACTTAGGCTATCTCCAGCAGTCCAGCCTCAATTTGGGGCTCAACTCTGCCATGTCAGCATTCCACTAAATCTTAGTCTCTATTCAGCCTCAATACAAAAATGTGCTCCAGCAGTTCAGACTCTGATTTATATTTATTTTTTCATTTCTTTTTAAATTGGACTCTTTAAAATAACTTTATACAATTTAAAACACAAATTAAAATCAAGACTCAAACAACAAAAGATAAAATAGCAGTTCAGCCTCTGATTTATATTTATTTTTTCATTTCTTTTTAAATTTGACTCACTAAAATAACTTTATAAAATTTAAAACACAAATTAAAATCAAGACTCAAACAACAAAAGATAAAATATTACAATTATATTTTTAGTGGTTAACTCTCAAATATCTCTCGATACATGTTAAAGTAAAATTAAAAATGATTTAAGATACAAAATCATTAAAAAACCAAGAATAATGGATAAATGATAAAAGTAAAATAAATAAATATTTAAGATACAAAATCATATAAAATAAAATAAAATGAAAAAAAATGGTGGTAGCAGTAGTAATCGATCCCAGCACATGCATATCACAGTAACCGATTTCTACTGCTGCACTACTATAGATCCAATTGATAGTTACATTACTTAAAAGTTGAAATATCAATTATAAAAGCAATAAAAAAATAATAATAAAAAAGGAAAACAGGTGAGGCGCGCCTCAAATCTTGAGGCGCGCCTCACAACTCAGACTTTGCTCAGCTGCTGCTGGAGTAGCTGAGCAAAGCTGAACTGCTCAATCTCCAGCAGCTGAAGCGCTGCTGGAGAGAGCCTTATAATTATCTATGTGTAACATAGGAAAATGTGTAATATGAGCTTGTATTCATCATAATTACCCGTATGAGGACTTACGCATGACCATATAGAATTTTCTCTAGTTCTCTTCCACCATTCTTGTTTACTACAAACTTAAAAACTATCGACTATGACATGTACACCGTTTTTTATGTACCGAGTTTTACAATCAAAACTTGTATTTCTAAGATATTCTCATGCAATCAAACGTTACATGTAACATGTCATATGAAATTTATCTCAAACACTAAAACTAGAGTCGATACTTTTGCCACGTTATTAGCCAAAGCAAGTGCATGGTGTGTATTGTCATTCCTTCTCCTCTCAAAGGACAGCCACTAATTGCACATGATTATACTTTCAAGAGTTGGTCTTGGTGTAGACCACTCTATGGAAAGACCACAAAAAGACCACTTTTAAATCCTTACCCCATCATTAGTAAAACCTTACACATTATAAAAACTTAAAGAATTCATATTAAAACTTTAACAAATTACAAATTCTTAAGAAATTTGTTAAAACTAATACAAATATTTGCTAATGAAAATGAAA
>JAYMSL010005067.1:0-10483 GCA_036897195.1 Plantago coronopus
ATAGCTACGGCCACGGGAAAAAGACCTAGAATAATGTAAATATATAATGTAAATATTTAAATACATGTAAACAACTCCATGTATACTATTATGCGATTTGAAGTAAAAAAAAAAATTCGCATACCATTGTTACCATCTTTGGCAGTTGCACTTAGTAGAGTCCCCTTGTACCGTGTCTTCATAAAAGTGCCGTCAACGAACAAAATCGGTCGACAATGTTGGAAGCCAACAATACTAGCATTAAAAGATACAAAAAACCTTGAAAAACGATTGGTTTTGTTATCCATCTCAAGCGAGGTCACACTTCCAGGATTGGTGATGTGTATGGCTTTTTCATACCATTTGAGCTCATTGAAAGACTCTTCAAAGCTATCGAATATGCTTCCCTTAGCTACTTGTAGTCCACGCCATACCTTCTCATACGGTATTACAAATCCATAATCCAGTAACAAATGCTTCTTCAGAGATATTGCTATGTAAGATGGATTGTTTCTGACAGCATTTGTGATAAGGTCACCAAGTACCTTTGCACCGAGTCTCTTACTATCATTACGCATCATAGACAACTTACATGAATGCGCTAGTACAGCCTCCTTAATCACCATTGCATTAGATATGCGACATCTATTAGCTCTAACAGTCCAATTACATCCATCTTCATCTCTCAAATGACACACTGCTATAACATAATCATTATCGTTCTTCAAGTACACAAAGCGGAAACCACATCGGGCAGCGTATTTAATCAACTTGATGCGAAATTCTTTGACACCGCTGCGGAACTCTTGCCCAACACCTTCGATAAAGTTGACCCAATTAGCAGATTTGAGAACCACATCAGGCTGATCGGGAGCAACATCGAACGTCGGAATTCTAGTAGTTGCACCTTTGTAAAATTCACCACGAAGCCTCCTATTATGCCTATCTTTCCTCTTCTGAGATAGAGAGCCAGACTTATTCAAACTACTCGAATGCGTATCAGAATCTGCATCAGAGTCTACTTGAATCATTTCCGGGGGCTCATTTAAATCAATGAAAGTCTCCTTAGCAACCTTGAAGAAGTCAGGTATATATCCATCCCTGACATTGGATCCTCTCTCATGATGCACAGAATGTTGGCTATTTAAATTAGTTGGCACGACACTAACATTGACAGTGTGAACCTTTAACAACTTGCATAGTAGTAACATGTTGGCAAACTCTGGTTCAGATGTGAGACTGCATTTTTCGCCACTGTTAATCTCAAACACAAATTTAGTATCCAAATCATCCTTCTTCGAATGTTCTACAACAGGTAAGCATAAACTAAGAATTAACATCCATGAACTACCACTACAAACATATGTACCAAGACTTAACTACCCATACAACCATATGTACCAATATGTAGCAATGAATAACTACCCCTATAACCATATTTACCAAGTCATAATATCGCACATAACAAAACAACACAGAAAAGCACATTTACAGCTACCTTTACTATGAAGCTATTAAACTAACCTCCAACTTTCTGCACAAGATCACGGAATGTAGGAGCTCTGGAAGAGGGAATTCTAACAAATGAACTACCGAGGTTGACGGCAAGAATAAGATCGAACATTGTAGGGGTTTATTGTGTGTTCAGTTAGCTACTGCTAGAGCTTTTTAATGGACTAAGATGACTAAGGGTGATGGGGATGGGGATGTGGAAATATTTATTTGTAAGCAATGTGATGTGGAAATATTATAATGCAACTTTATGGCAAAGAAGACAAATTTATATACAGACAATTGGTCCAGATATTTGACAGACGACCGAAACTGGTCTATCCTACTCTATTCGCTAATACGAACAACAAAGGACCACAATAAGCCCCTCACCACAATTTACCATGGCAAGCAAACAAAACTTCCGGATTTGTCTGTCTATAAAACGTGGACAACAAAAATTCTACTTAAATGAACGTGGACAATCAAAAAACGAGTCCGAAAACGGACCTCAGAATCAAAAAACCCAATACAAAACGGGAAGACACAAAACAACAGTCTTGCCCTTTGTCTTAAAACTCCAACCCTATGTTCCGTCAGGTCACCCATGAAAAATGGTACTCCATCCGTCCATTCGTCCAGTCAAATTTTTAACATAATCGCAACAACAAGAGGAAACAAAACACGAAACTAAAAGAAGCGACATAAATAAAATCAAGAAAGCGTTAACTATTATATATTTCAAATTTTAAATATAATCAGCATTTTATATAATCTATTTAGATTTTATCCAAACAAAGACATTAGCAAAGCCTTTACTATGTCCTGTCCATTTAATATTAGAGAAAATTGTATTTCATTAAGTTAATATCTTTGAGCTAAGTATAGATCTGGTAATGACTTGGCTCTAGATATTTGAATGTTTGAATACTTGAAGAATTGAGAAAGACCAACACCTTCTTTAGTGAAGTTAATTGGAGAGGTTTTTTTCTTGAAACTACAAAATTAATTTATGAAATAGAGGATTGCTCGAGAGATAGTACAATGTGCAAGAAAATTGCACAATAAAAACCTGATCAAAGGTATACTTTCCGCTATTTGCCTAAGATTAACTGTCAAAGGCTACCACTCGCGAGAAAATAAACAAAAGCTATATACAAATAAATAGCTTTAAGCCATGAATACAACTCAATATCAGAATCAACATTGCATTAATCTACTTGAATTTTTTGTGCCTTGAACCATGTGCTTTATTGGAAGCCTGGACCTTCAGAATGCTTCTGGCGATAAAATAGCCACGCCGAAATAACCCCAACAATGAATGTTGTAGTAAACAGGAATTCTGAGATTATTCTAGGTTTACGAATAATATCACGCGTATATCTTCTCAACAGCAGTGAATAAGAAGATACACAACCTAGAATGCAGTAACCATCAATTCCTTCAGATGTTCCGGATTTATCCTAGGTCTGCGGATAATATCACGCGTATATCTCCTCCATCAGCAATGAAGAAGAAGATATACGACCCAGGATCTATTACCAGACAACGCAACTTGTTCTATATTTGTCAACCTCCTCCACCCTATACTCACGAGGGAATCAATGGCAAGAAATTTAAAGATGTGATAATTAATAGATCTAATTGAACGAGTCCTTGACTAGAGAACAAAATCATGGAGATCAGAAAACGAGGATAGGAGAAGGGAACTCATCCTAGTGAGATTCGTCATTTGAAAATGACCCCTAAGATATTTAAAACGAGACTAAAGTCAGGCTACTTAGGTTGAGGCTTGATGAACGTCTGAGAAGTGATTATTTCCTACCCTTTTAGTGTGTGCATGTCCTTTTGCCTTGTTATAAGTTTTCTTGTGATTTTCAGGTATTTCAGGCCTCGACTCGAGCTCGAATTGTAACGAGCCTAGGCTCGGCTCGGCTCGTTAACAAAACGAGCTAAATTTCAAGCTCGAGCTCGATCCACAAATGTTGAGCTCGAGCTCGGCTCGTTCGAATTAAACGAGCTCGAGCTCGGTACAAAAGCTTGAAAAGAAAGGTAATTAATGAACATACAGTGCTTAAATATGAAATGCATAATAACAACGGGAAAAATCCGAAAAAAAGTTCCAAATGTTGTCCACGTTTCGAAAAATGTACCTTTATTTGTCCGCGTCCGATTTTAATACCATGACTTTAAATATCATCTCAATTTATATACTCCGGTAGTGATCAACTTTAACATTTCGTCAATTTTGACCGAATTTAGGCGAATTTGGGCGGATTTAGGTGGATTTTATGAATTTCTCCGTTAACAGCGCGTGGAACTAGGGGCGGATCTAGAAATTTTTTATCGTGTGGTAAAAAAATACTCCAATATAATTAATAATATTAAATAATAAATAATAAAGATGAAGTTTTGTAGGATTGAGAAAAATATTCATTTTTGTACTTCAGAACGGTATATCAGACGATTTTTTAAATAATGTAAATGAAAAAACATTTATTTTCACGAGTTTAACTTTAATTACTATTCCATTTTGTGCATATGTGCATGTCCTCACTTCATTTTATCATTATTTTTATATTTAATGACCTAACTATTAAATATATATCATCCTCCTATATTACTTACACTTCTAATAAAATTAAGAGGGTAAAATAGAATTACAAAATGTTGTGGGTGCAAAAAATTAATTTGAGTGGGGCAGAAATGAAAATATAAGTAAATTATAGGAAAATATGAAAGTTTTTGTGGGTGCAAGAGCCCCCACAAAGCTTAACACGCATCCGTCCCTGCGTGGAACACACACACTAAACTAAAATGGATTCATGGTGGTGCAGTGGTAAGGTGCATGGTGTAATGGTGAGAGATCCCGGGTTCGATTCCCGGAGGTGGAGATTTATTTGGTGATATAAGGTTGGTATTGGTGTGGTGTATAAGGTTGGTATTGAGTTAGTGTAGGAGTAGGAGTAGGATTAGAATAGATTTGCCTCTTCAAAAACAAAAAAATGGATTCATTATTTGTTTATTAATAATTTCTGAAACTTAAAAAGTTGAATAAAAATTAAATGAAACACATACACACGTTTTTTATGTCAAAAACAAAAAGGTGAAGGATGCTGCCGGCAAACAAGAGGCATTCATGCTTAGTTGGTTGTTTTGGATAGCAAGATACCTGACTATTTTGGTAGCTAAAGGAAAAACATATGGATTCCTATTTGTTTTGGTTGTTGAAGATGAGATATTGTGTTGGATTCTAACTTTTAGTTTATGAATGAAAAATGACCAACTTTGTTATGGTTATGGTTTTGGTTTTATGCTATGTTATGTTCTTTATATTGTGTTGAATGTTGATTGTTCTTGATCTTGATATTGTGTTGTTTGATCTTGTTCTTGATATTATTGTGTTGTTGGATATTGTTTTATTTTTTATTTTTTATTTTTGACATCAAAAGCGTGTTTATATGTTTTTTTTACATCCGCCCAAATTCGCCTAAATCCGCCCAAAGTCTAAATTCGGTCAAAATTGACGGAACGTTAAAGTTGACTAACGGAGTATATAAATTGAAATGATATTTAAAGTTATGGTATTAAAATCGGACGCGGACAAATAAAGGTACATTTTTCGAAACGTAGACAACATAAGGTACATTTTTCGGATTTCATTACACATTAAGTTAACTTAGGAAACCCAAGACATCAAGATTACATACAGCACTTAAACATCCCAAATGATAAAAAAGTCATGAAAGGCTACAAAAGGTAAACATTAACAATTCAAGCAGACAACCTAAGGCTAACAACCCTCAAACGACAAAAAGAACAGCCTGATCATAGTTACAAATAAATTGAGGGGAAACACTAGCTTGAATTAGGAATCTTTGAAATAAGCCAACACATCTAGGCGTGCAAAAAGTAGTTCCAACAGCAAATCACCATGATCTTCTATACATTGTAATCTTGATTCTTGATGTTCAGTTTCAATCACTAGCTTCAGGTATGATAACCTCTTCAATGTTTGATGCCTTCAGAAGGTCTGCTTCAGATGCCTGGAGGAAAAAATGAATGGTTAATGAAATGAGTTTTAACAAGTTCATAATTTTATATGAAATTTGGAGAGCAGGTTTATATATGACATGAACTGAAGGAAAAGATTAACACAACTTTTAGTAGAAGTAAAACAGGCACATTCCAGTCTGTTGCAATCAGTGGTTTGATAAGCCAACAAACAAATAGATGGTAATACAAGAATAAAATCCAGGAAAAGGGAGAAAAGAAACCATCCTAGTCTACTACAATCAATGGCCTGATAAGCCAACAAACAACTAGAAGATTATACAAGGATAAAAGCTAGAAAGAAAATAAAAAACAACCAACTGAAAACGTATTGCAAGTCTACAACACATCTATAAAATAGATAAGATTTGAAATACTTCTTCAATAACATGTGTTGGGGCTTATTTTTAAATCTGTAGTCTATACAAACATTTAGAAAAGAAGCATTCCTAGCAACAGCACCATCTGAGCTGAGCACTTCACTTTTTTTTTTTCAGTTTTCTTTATTCACAAGTTGTTGAACTAGTTCCAGCTTCTATACAAAAAAGCAGTCACAACCGAAACATGGTTCATATATAAAAATAATTTGCAATAAGCTAAAGATAAAAATAGGATCACGTCCAGAAAAGTTAAAGAGAACATGCCAGCCAAGAAGAGAAAAGAACAGGAGAACTTTTTGTAAAATTAAATTATAGAAAGGAGTAGCTAAAGAGAACTTACTTTTGTTTTTTTCTTCAGACCATGGAGATTTCGAACCTAATCATTGCCTTGCATCAACATTTGAACGGGGTCAACGGACAAGGACGTTCGCCTATCATCAATCACTCTTCCACCTGCAATAAAAGTTGATTCAGACGTAACAGTAGTTACTGAAATTGACAAGATATGAGCAGCAATTCGAGATAGTACCAGAAATCTCCATTTCTCTAACTTCCACCAATCTAAAACATCAAATTCAACATCAATTGTACAACCATAGCGACCCTCTTCCAAATAAGTATCAAAATTAGATTTTTCAGGTTGTATTGTTTCCGTTTCAGCCAAGGACATTTGAAACTTTTCTCTACCAGTTAGTACACCAACCCTTTTAGCAGCCCCTAGAGATGAACAGCTTACTGAAGACTCCATGTGTTTTCTTTAGACAGTGACTCTTGAAGGTATCTCACCACGATATAGAGATCAACCAGAACCTTCTTTATTTCATTAAGAAAAGTCGGGGCTCTCTCACCAAATATAACTGGAAATGCAAGGTCAATTAGATATGACTTGTACCGAGGATCTAGAATGGCAGCAAGTGACATTAGAATATTACTTTCACCCCAATGCTTGTCAACTTTCTTTTCCATTTCTACAACCATTGTTTTTATGCTGCCAACACAACCAACCAACTTTTCATTCAACAATTCTTTCAATATGTACAGCTGAAAAAGGAAAAGGTTCGAGGTGGGATAATAAGAGCCAGAAATCAGATTTGTTATCTCATAAAAATCTCCCAAAAACTTGCAAACTTCTACAACTTTAGATCAATCTTCTTCACTAGGAACAAACTGAAAACCAGATTCTGCATCTCGATATCGACCCAACGCAACTTGTTATTCACAAGCACTTGCCAACATCAGATAAGTGTTGTTCCATCTTGTCGGACAGTCCAAGATGAGTTTTCTTGATTGAATGTTCAATGTATTCCTTATCTTTGCAAACTCATTTAACATTGATTCAGAATGCTTTAATTTTTTTATTCCATCCCTAACTACATCAATCACTTCACCAAGTGGAGACAAACCATCTTGGACTAACTGGTTCAAGATATGCGCAAAACAACGAACATGAAATTTTTTACCCCCAATGCTTAATTTTTTTCCTAAGCGCAAAATCCTCTTTATGCCTTCGGATGCATACATCATTATAAGCAACATTGTCTACAGTGATCGAGCATATCTTATCCTCAATACCCCACTCACTAAAACAGCTATGCAAAGCATCCACATATTATAGCTCCGGTGTGGGGAGGAGGAACATTACAGAAATTCAAAACAGTTTTTTGCAAATTCCAATTTGTATCCACATAATGCCCTGTCACTACCATGTATTTGACTGTCGTAGAATATTTAATCCCAATCCCTGTCATATAATTTAAATAATGCCTATTTGATATTGAATTTTACCAATTTCTCACAATTCAGTTATGATGCTCACCCTAGTTCTCCCTTTTAAAACAGACTTCAACTTTTTTCTCTCAACATTAACTATAGTCCAACAATCTTCTTTGACAACTTGTCTAGTGATCTTTTTGTAGAAAGAATATATTGCTTTGCAGAACTTGTTGAACATGACATGATCAAACACAGAAAACGCATACTCGTGAGCTAACAACATGTGAGATGCCAAGTCCCTAACTTTTGCATGATCGTAGGAAAAGTTGGTAATAGATGTAATACCTTCATCGGATCCTTCTGTAAAAGCCAAGACATTCTGCTTCTTTCCACTACCTGAATGACTGTATTGCACCTTGCATTTTCTTATGTGAAGAATGTGGTGTGATGTTGCTCCAGAAGCATTCTTAGCAAAAGTTTTCTTGCAGTAGTTACACTTCAGTTTTTCTTCTCCATTAGGCATTGTTACAAGCTTCATCGAATCCCAAATCATTGATTTTTTCCCTTACTTTCTTCTCATATGGTCGTTGTTTCGGCGCAGCAGTTGCCTCAACATCTTCAGTCTGCTCTTGGGCATCATAAGTTTGGCCAAGATCGACTTCTTCCTCGCTCATGTCATCATTATTATCAATCTCCTCAATATTAAAATCTTCTCGAGGTTCCTCCATTAGACTAAAGCACCTGAAAATCAAACAAATAAAATTATGATTCTGCTGAAATTAATCTGACGATCTAGAAGAAACAAACTTAGAAATACTAGAAAGAATGCAAAACATGAGCTCACTGTAAACACTACACATGGTTAAAAAAAAGAGCATAAAAATGTAAAATCATCAACTTGAACTAAAAACACTGCTACACTAGTTCTCAAAAAAGATTTTTAAACAAAAATAGAATTACTAGAAGGAATGTAAAAAAGGAGCTCACTATAATCATTACACATGATTTAAAAAGGAGAATAAAAAATGTAATAAAGCATCAACTCTTTTGTTTCTTTTCTGACTTCTTCTTTATGACAGACACTTACTTGTTCTTCTTTTTCTTATTTCAACGGATCTTTCCTTCTCCTTAATACTAGCAAAACTTAAACACTACTATACTAGTTCTAAAAAATGATTACTACTACACTAGCTCATTGTAACCATTAGTCCATTACACTAGCTCACACCTCACTTCACTGTAAGTCATAAAAATGCCAAAACAAAACACAACTTAATACTAGGAGAAACCAACACTAGCTTTATACAAATGGAAGAATACAGGTATACAACAAGAATTGACAAGAATATAGGAGGAAGTGAGAAGAACATGTAGATCTAACATTAAGGATATGAAATAAGTAAGTGAAAAAGGAAAAGAAAGTGATTTACCTAAAAAAAATTAAAGTAGTAACCGGAAGACGAGTTTGGAGGCGGACTGCCGACAAAGCAGGCGGATGGCGGAAGACCAACAGTGGAGGCAGGAGACCAAGAGGCGGATGGCGTAAGTTTACTAAGACTTTCTCCAGCAGCGGCTGAGCTGCTGGAGATGAGAGTGTTGAGCCCTACTCAGCTGCTCTGAGCTGCTCAGCAGCAGCAGCTGAGCAGGAGCTCAGCGGTGAGGTGCGCCTCACCATCTAATTACTTTTTTTTATTATTCTTTTTTATTGTTTTATATTTGTTATTTCTATTTTTTAGTAATTTACATAGTAACTCAGGTTGTGGTAGTGCAGCGGTTTGGTGTCGTGATTGTGGTTTGTATGAGCAGGGATCAATACCTGCTCCTACTAGACATTATTTCCATTTTTTTCTATTTTATATGGTTTTATATTTTGAATATTTTTATTGCATTTTTTTAGTTTTATATGATTCTACATATCTTAAATATTTTTGAATTCTAATTTTAGCATGTATGGTGGTATATTTGAGAGTTAACAACTAGAAATATAATGCAATAATTTATCCTTTTGTATTTTGAGTTTTGATTTCCACTAGTATTGCATTTTAAATTTTATAAATAATTTATTGTAAAAAGTGAAATTTAAGAAAGAAATGAGAAAAGAAATATATATGTGAGGCTGAACTGCTGGAGCATATTTTTGTGTTGAAGCTGAGTAGAGGCTGAGATTTAGTGGAATGCTGACGTGGCAGAGTTGAGCCCCAATTTGAGGCTGAACTGCTGGAGATAGCAGTTCAGCCTCAACTTGGGGCTCAACTTTGCCATGTCAGCAATCCACTAAATCTCATCCTCTGCTCAGTCTCAACACAAAAATATGCTCCAGCAGTTCAACTTCTCATTAATATTTCTTTTCTCATTTCTTTTTAAGTTTCACTCTTCACAATAAATATATAAAATTTCAAATACGAGTGGAAAACAAAACTCAAATAACAAAAAGATAAAATACTGCATTATATCTCTTGTTGTCAACTCTCCAATATCTCACGATACATGCTAAGAGTAAATTACAAAAAGATAAAACATTGCATTATATCTCTAGTTGTCAACTCTCCAATATCTCACGATACATGCTAAGAGTAAATTTAGAAATTATTTAAGATACAAAATCATATAAAATAAAAGGAAAATGGACACAAAATCATATAAAACAAGGAAAATGGATGAAAATGCGGGTAGAAGTGGGAATCGATCCCTACACTTACATGTTACAACCAACAAATCTTGTTGCTGCACTACAACAACTTCAATTAAATTTATGTTAGTTAAACTTTGAAATACAAACGTAGAAACAATAAAAATAATTAAAAAGAAAAAAGTAAAACTGGTAAGGCACGCCCCACTGCTCAGCTGCTGAAGTAACTTAAGCTCCA
>JAYMSL010005068.1:0-10483 GCA_036897195.1 Plantago coronopus
AATGTTGATGTATAGATTGGAAAGGCTATGAGCCCATGACCTTGTTGTACATATATGACATAAGGTTTTATTTTGTCTATGTTGTTGCAAATAGGCTTTGAGCGCATTGAACCCAGAACTCACACCATTGATTTCTGCTCAAAGTTGCCTTCAGACTGGTTGCTTGGATTGACCATGAGCATAGTTCAGAGTCGATATGAAAGGGGCTTAGACCCTTGTTTCTCTAGCCCACACACCTATAGGACATTGTGGTGGTATGTGCAAGAGTTGTGGCTGCAGCCATCCCACTTGTTTGGGCAGAGTAGAGATAGTATAGGATTCATTTGGGATCAATTTTGGATTCTAGTCCTACACTAGCGTCCGTTGTTCCCTTAGTGGTTGCAGCTTAACTACTTTTCGATATCGTGAGTGTACTTGTTTGACATTTTTTCATTCTTCTCCTTTTTTGAAGTTTCAATAAATTTTACTTGCTTAAAAAAGTATACTAGCCATGTCATCAATAATTAAGAGAACCGTCAACCAACGATTCTTATATCTCCACGAAATCCTCTGTTTCACAAGTACGAAGAAGAATTGCCATGTAGAATCAGTTGACGACCATAGTTAAACGGCTACATACACTACTTCAATACAAGTCAATGTAAGAATCAATCTTGTCTCAAAGGCATGCTAGTAACAACCTAAGTGAGTAACAAAACAACACCGAACAAAGTACTAACATTTGCAAAAGGCACCTGTTGCTGCTGTAAAATCACTAGGTCCGGACGATTAGAAATCTACATTCACGGATTTGTACGAATTAGGGGCACCAACGACCCACTCCCTCCGTCCCACAAAACTTTACCCGCTTTCCTTTTCTCGATGTCCCACAAAACTTTACCCATTACTAAATAAGGAAGCTACCCCACACACTAAAACATTATTTTAACATAAATACACTTCTTTATCACCACACATTCTCAAAAAGTAACCTACCCCACTTACTTATTCATTTTTACTCCATTACTTTAACCCATTTTCTTAAACTGCGCGTCAACCCTAACGGGTAATGTTTTGTGGGACGGAGGGAGTATGAGGCAACACAAGAAAACCTAGAAGCGTGAGGTTCCAAGGTGACACTGGTGTGGTATCGATCGAAGGGACTCTGACGCTCACGTCAGTAGAAGTTAAGATAAACGTGAATGAAAAAGAAAAGAGTCAGTGTATCTTGGTGGTTCGGCCAGGTCGGTGGTTTGTCTACTCGACCAGTAGCTTACCTTCGGGTAGGCTAGCTAATCGTAAATAGACAAGCATTAATGGTGAGGGAGTAAGCTTTGTGAATGTAGGAGGCAGTCGGTGAGAGAAGTATTGCTAGGTTGCTAAACAGAATGCCATGATAGACTCTGCCCTCTCACCTCGCCTATATGTAGGAGTGTTCTGATAGAGTCTATTGTAACTATCCTCCCACTATCAAGGAAGGTAGCGTTGGACTCTCGAAAGTGGCAACCACATCTCTTTTGGTTGAGTTCTGATGGCGCGTTATGCGGAGTGAGGCTAAGTGGACTTAGAAGAGTGGGATAAGTTGTTGGAGGTAGTCGTCCTACTTGGCTCTATGTCAGATTCCTCCAAAGGAATTAGTGTCTTACTTGACTAGTTACTCTGTCTATCTAGGCTAACCAACCAACCAACTAGTTGGTCGACTAACTTGATGGTAAGCTGGTCTTGTAAGTCGTCAGTAATATAGTTGAGTCAACCACACTAGTAGTGAAGGTAGCCTTTTTTGGCCGACTAGATCATATAGTCGCGTCGGCTATGTCGGTGGTGTTAGCTTCTCACAACTATGAGCTACTTGGTTGCTCGGATGGACTTCTAGCCCATCTAGGATAGGTAGTCGCTAGTCCAATTAAAGTAGATGGGTGGCTTAGTCCTCTAGGTCCAATTGACATATGGACCAACTCATCTTTTGGTGGGCTTGATTACATACCATGAGTAACGTGGACCACGACAGCTCGATTCAAGGACTGATTTCGTAAATAAAGTGAAGTGCGAATTTTGGCCATAATACCACCTATTGTGCTTCCATCTATATTGCACTTCATCCATCCAGGAAGAGGAGGTTGCCAGTGAAGCACAATAATCTTTAGGGCTTCTAAGGAAAACCACGAACCACAAACTGTACCACCTGGAAATCCAATTCAGAGTTGAAACATAGTATCCAACAAAAATGAACTAACTTGCCCCATAAGAGACCGAAGTAATACAAAATGTGATCAATCGGAGAAGACAACCCTATCAAAGATCCACTTGTTCCAAAGCATCAAGCGTCAATAGAAAGCCGCCAAAGTGAGATGACTTGAGTGCTAAAATATTGATTCATTGCATAAATGATAAGCTCTTCCGAGCTATCTAAATTTTGTTGTGAAGCCTGGAATGGACAAAAAAGTCGCGGCCAATTGTCTAGACAAAGGAACAAGTCATGCAGATCTATTGTTAAGGTTCCTCCACAACTCGTGAGAAGTGACAAATGAAATGTGTGTCCCAAAATATCAATCTAAAAAAATGGTCCATGATAGTAAGTTTACCAAGGATAGCCTCCAAGTTGTATTGGATCGTCAAAGTGAAATAAACCTTGCACAAATCCAATCTCCCCAATACACCTTGATGTATGAGGATCGAGCTAGCCCTATGGAACATCTGCTTGGAAGAAATAGAATCGTCAAGTGAATCTGTCCAATCATTACATCCTTATTGCCTTGGAGAGTGTCAAAAAGTAAGTGAAAATGTCATGTGTCACCTCCAGATAAGCTATACAAAACTCTTCAAGAAGCACTCATCTACTTTGAATATAGTAAGCTGGAATCGAGTACTCGAAGTGATATCTAAGATGTAAGGAAGCGTTGGTATGGAAGTATAGATTTCCAGGAACATTACCAAAAGGTCAAACAATCTCCCAAGAATAGTGACGAGAATTGAGTATGGACGTTGAACTATCTGGCGTTTGGTTTAAATGGAGTGGTCCATATATTCAAGTTCATGACATAGTCCAACTCTTTGAAGTCTAAAACCACCTTGTGTTTGGTTGCTAAAGGATACCAAGCCACCAAAACGCTGATATGAAATGGTCCATGGACCAAGCCCAAACCCAGGCCCAAAAGTTGTGGTCCATGGCCTTGTCCAAATGGATCCAGTTGACAAGTCAGGAGCATGTCCAGAGAAGTACCAACCGGGCAGGTCCATGTATGATGGCCCAACCACTTTTCTCTACCAAATGAAAAACGAGAGTTCACAGACATCCATACTCGGTCTATATTCCGTATCCAACGCTTCCTAACGGAATTTGAAATTTTACGTAATTTAATAACCAAGCCAACTATCAAACAAAAAACGAAGACAAGAACCCTAACTCACTAGCCAACGATAGCCCATCTGCAAAGTTTGGTAGCGATACTTGAACCCAAACCAAATCGATAAATTCACATGTGATTGTTAAGTATGATGACATAAAAATTGACGATGAAAGATCTCGAGGTAAGGTTCCTTCACCAGCATAATTTCTCAAGTTAATCGAGAAAGATAAGCTTCATTGGATGCCACAAGAGATTTGATGCCAAGGCCGCCCTCTAATTTCGGGACACAACATGTACTCCAAGAGACAAAAGCCGATCTCTTTCTATGAGTATCATCTACAAATAAAGTCTTGAATATGTGCATTCAGCCGCTTGGAATACCCAAAATCCGCAACATCCACAAAACTTTATCCTTTTCCACCAAAAAAGGAAACTACTTCACATATTTAAAACATTGTATTTACATCAATATTACAACTTTACCACCACACATCACCAAAAAAGTAACCTACTCCTATCATTTATTTCATTACTTAAATATATTTTCTTCAATTGCATGCTAATTTTATTGTATAAGGTTTTGTGGGACGGAGGGAGTAACACTAGTGAGTGAAGAACCAAAATAAACCCTTGACTTTGCGGATTTAAAACTTGCCAAGGCCATCAAGAATAATGTGGGAAAAGTCCGAAAAAAGTATCCGATCTTGTCCAAAATTCGATTTTAGTACCTTTTTTATTCCGCGACCAATTTAGGTATTGCACATCAACAACCTGTCCCGATTTGTATACTCTGTTAGCCGGACTTAACGGAACCCTCAATTTTACCCGAACTAACACGAATTTTGAGTGTACAAATTCAAAAAAAGAATCCTGACATGTCCTACATCTGATTATTGGTACATATGTTTGTCCGCGTTCGATATTTGCACTCTGTTAGTTAAACTTGGCAGAATAGTCAATTTATAGAAACACCACTATATAGAAAATACCACTTTTGAGTATACAAGTCATTTTGCACTTTGTTAGTTAAACACCACTTGTCATATTTTTCCCAGAATAATGTTATAGAATCCTGAGAATCCCTCTACGATTGGCGTCAATACCATGCACATTTACAAGTCATTTGGTATATTTTGTTTAATATATAGTGGTGTTTTTCACTGGATTCAAGTTGAGTTTTCAACTTGAATTGATTTTTGTTTATTTTCTATTTGTTCTAGATTCAGATTGAGTATCATTAAATTGAGTTTGAAACTGAAATTTTCAATAGTGGCCTGGTTGAAGGGACCATTTTCATAACTTCCTAACTTCAAAATGTCTTTCCTATGATTATATATATTTCAAACTTAATTCTTCAATAAACAATTAATTACAAAAATTAGCATCAACAAATAAATAAAATTTCTTTTTTTAAAAAAAAATAGCGAAGTGAAAATTCCCCCTTAACCCCAAGGTAACACAATATAATTACCTTCAAATCAATTATTCGATCAATTTCACAATATCAATTATTCGATCAATATCAAAATAACGTAAATAACACACAAATCTCAAATTTGGCATTTTATTCCTCTTCTTTATAAATCGCTAGACATCGCGAACCTCCCAAACACGAGACACTAATTTGCGAATGGAACGTTAAATTCTTTTCATGGATGGAAGATTTATGCTTCGAAGGTTCACATATAGAGGAGAACACTGTTCCATGACTGAAGCTCTGATTTCATAACTATGACATAAACATGTTATGCTATGCTGGAATATTGAATTCTCAGCAGAATACCAGAACCATAGCACATTCACATTGTCAATAGTATCTTGTAAAGAGAGCCAACTTCCAAATGAACTTCCATAACCAAGCTCAAATCAGATGGCTTACATCTGCTACATCAGGTTCCCAAGTTCATCGATCACAAGTTACCAAAATCATATGAGACTCTTACTAGGCAATCAAGTGACCAACACATATAGCTCAAATCTGAAAACTTCCTCAATGTATACGAAGCACAAGCTCTCCAAATGCACAATGTTGACTGAAACTAACTATGAGATATCAATCATAATCTGATATCTGATATATCACTAAAACCACACCCGACTTATAAACAAATCCATCAGTGGGGAAACAGCCCCAACCCAAAACCCATTGCAACGAGAGCATTTGGCTAGGCCTCATTGATGGAAATTAGCTGGTGAAAACAGTCAAAATACACTATAGCAAAAATTTTGTTTTATTTATCAGGTCAAGTACAATATACTATGATCGATCAAGTAGTAAACTTCTGGATCCAATCCTCTAAACCTAAAAATCAAAATACCAACACTCTACATAACAATTTGCATTACAAAATTAATATTGAACCACTTGTTCAGTATATTACTCAAAGCATAATCAAGATAAAGGTTTTTGTAAGTTCTTGAGTTCGGATCAATGCAGAAAAGCATATACAGCAGTTGAAATATAAACAACAAGAGCAGAAGTAACCAGCACAACCAAAGCGGCAACAGAGCGAACAGCAGGCTTACTCCCACAAGACAACATCCCAAGCTTAATCTCAATAACACTGACCATCGATAGCATAAGGAACAAGCAACCCAACACCGAACCAACTGCAGATGCCAGCATTCCGAATCTCAACACTTTGTAATTGATGTGGGCCCTGAAGATCTCATCCACATCTTTACTGTTCAATAAATTGATTGCAAGTTTCAAACCCTGTGCGACTAGAGAGGAGAAAAGGAAGAAGCTGAACGAGACGACCTCGAAGACGAGCAGCTTCTTAGCAACATCAAGACCGGCATCGCAGGAGGTCCGATTCTCGAGACTGCGCTGCCCTGGTAAGATAATTATTACAAATGGATTAAACTAACAGATAATAACCTTGCTCATTTGATGAAATTCAAGTTGATTAGCTGGTTTTGAGTTCAGTGTAGGTATTTCAAATTATCTGATTTGGCATTATAGAATATAAAAATAATTACTTCCTCCATTTTCAAATACTTTTCATGGTCTGTTTCTATTTTTTTCAAATATGTCTTGTTCTACATATTTTCACCCCATTTATCATATTTATTAATTTATGGCTATAATCCCCTTAACTTATCAAAAAAATTACCAAAATAAGAAAATACTGTATACCATACTGTAAACCTTCTCATGGGATCGAGGAAGTATATAGTAAGGATACATGTTGCATACCGGAAATAAGAAAATATTAAGATAATAAGTATCAAAGAATTGGATTTTTATTTTTATTTTTAGACGACAAATTATTACAAGCAATCTATCAATAGACCTCTAAACCTCATAAACATGCACTCCACGGGAATTGAACCCCTATTCTCGTAAACCTTCTACCTTCAACTCTTTCATCCCTACCGCTGGACCACCTCAATATAGAGACTATTTTGCTAGAATGACATATAATTTGCAAAAATGTAAAAAACTCAGAATGACATGTAATTTACAGAGGGAGTAATAGTTTTAGTCACATAATAACCCCAATTCACTGATCAGTGTCGATTGTCATTAATTAGATTACTTCTTTAAGTAATTATTAGAGATATATATGTCAAAATGGCAATATAAATCTGAATCCATGGATATTGAAACGTACATTGTATTCATTGTTAGCGAGTATATAAAGGTTGTAAATTTAAATTTAATAAACAGAATAAATTAAAAATTGAAACAATTTTTTGGCCAATTGGAGGTCATTTTATAGATCAGAGTGAGTAATTCTCTCTTGTTTATTTTTGTGATTATAAAGTGAGTAATATAACGGCAAAAATGCATATTTTGTTTGAAAAAGGAAACTATTTTATTTTGAGTAGCATTAGTGCATAAATAACAGTATGATCATCAAAATTAGCTTAAGCTTAAGTGGCGCTAAACATACAAGTTGGACGGTGGATTCGAGATAATCTCCACTCAATTCCGTCCAAATCAATCAATTCCATTATCCAGCCGGCAAACATTCATTCAGTAAAATAAAAACCGATCGAAAATCAAATGCAGGGGCGGACACCTAATTAGTAATTAGTAGTGTATACCTGGAGTGGTTAAGGATAGACCAACGAAGACAGCAATGGTGAAGAGCGAGTTGACATTAACAAGTCCATCGAGAGCAGTGACGTGGACACTGGTGGTGCCGGAATTGTAGGAGGTTGTCCTCTGTGGTTGGCGGGCTGAGCAGGGCTCCTTTGGGTATGTCATCTCAGATCTGTGTAAAAACAGAAAGAAATAAAAGGAATTGGAAAAATCAACAAGAATAAGAAAAAATGAGCTGCTGCAAATGTAATGAATGAAATCTGGAAAAAGAGAGGCATGATTAGATGAGATGAGAAAGTAGAATCTGGGAGATGATTAGTGTGAGTGACTTACTCAGACATAATGATGGATCGGATTCGGAAGTGATTGTTTGTTTTGGGAGGAGATGGTTCTAAGACAGTGGAAGAAGAAGGGAAAGTGGAGGACTGATTTTGAATTGAATAAGATGATTTGTTTTGTTTTGGTTGTGTATTACTACTCACTCCATCAATTTCCTGGTCGGAGAAACAAAACGGTCTTCGAGTGAAATGATAAATTAGCTTAAGAGTCAACAATGTCTAAACTCTAAACATGACGATGATCTGGACCGTCTGTCTGTCTGGTTGATGTACTTTTATTTGCCTTTTTTCAACGATATTGCAATTTTCAAACGTGCAAGGGACACTATAACTAAACCGCTTTTTTTTTTAGAGTTCACTAAACAGCTTTGTTTGACATCAGATGAAGCTAAATTCTTTTTAAAGTATACTCCCTCCGTCTACTCAAACGAGCCCCATGTTGACTTTGGCACAATATTTAAGAAGAGTATTAGTTTATTAGTATATTAGAAAAGCGTGTCCTCATTAGTCTCGGAGAGCATCCATATATGTAGGATTTTTATTAAAATCTCTATAGTGTGCAAAGCTTTCCAACTCTCGAGCGATCATTTGATTAATAATCCGTTAATCACTTCTGGGCATGGCATAGCAAAACGAAAAACCCATATCCAATAACTGAGGAGCTGAGTAATTTTTTAGTTCCCTTGTCAACAAGTCTTGCATAAATTACGAGTTGCAGTTTGCTTGAGAAAATTGAAGTATCCTTATGTAGTGTTTGGTTTGAGCAAAATGTGGTCAAACTACACCCAAAACACACCCAAAACACACGTTTGGGCTGTTTGGTTGGGCTATTTTCTGGTTCTGGCACACCAAGGCTGGTTAGATCAGTTTCTTGAACCATGCATTGTTTTGGGCTCCAAAACACACAAAAATCCATACTTGCCCCCCATGTATGAAAAATCTGCAGCCCAAGATGCACAATAAAAAGGCCTTCGTATTTACGGGATTGCCACGCATTAGCCGTTTCTCTACTGGTTTAGGGCTGAAACGAAGCTTAACGATTGAGAATTCATTTTCTCCAAATCTGTAAGGTGAAATCTTCTGAAACTTTGCATCTATACTCGTTAATGCATCCTCTTCGTTTCTATCTTTTCAATTCTGAAAATGGTTGAGTATTGGTTGAGTAATTGTGTTCTATTTGGTAGTTTTTCTGTCAACTGTTGCGTTCATTGTTGTTGTCTCAATTTGAGTGATGGATGAGCAACTATGGTAAGATTCGAACCTATTTGACACTAGTTTCATGTTGGGTTATTGAGGAAACAATTCAATTTACTGGGTTTTAGCTGTTTGTTTTATGGTTGAGTCTAATGTTTACTGTGAACTTGTAAGTTAAACTCTGAGCTTGTATGTTTGTTGTTTAATGTTTACTGTAAGAACCGAAACTCTGAGTTGTTGTTTGTGTAATTGTGAGCTTGTATGTTTACATAGAACGAGCAGTAATGGCTCGAAGTGTATGGTGTTTCTGTAATGTTTGACTGTAATGCATAAACTGGTGTGATGGCTGAGTATTTACTGGGCTAATAACTTTGTATATAATGGCTAATAACTCGAAGTGTATCAGCCCTGAAAATTTGTGATCATTTCTGCTAATTTTATCTTTGTAAGGCTTGATATTTAGTTGTTAAGTTGATTCTGGATTTATGTAGTTTCAATGGCGTGCTGGCAGAGAAGCGTTTGCATTGGAGAACTTTCTTAGTTAAACCTGGAGCTGATAATCTTAGATGAATCAAGAATGAGGAGCTCCTTGTTGCCAATCACAAGTATGTACTTCTCATTCTTGATTTGGAAAAAATGCTTCGTTGTTGCTTGTGGTTTGTTTGATTCTGCAACAGTACCACTGATGCTGGTAACTCATCATGCATAGTGAAGGAAGGAGCTTGACATTGAGCATTCTTTAGGATAAAAAATTTCTGTTCCCCTCTCTTAAAGCCATGTGGGTCTGATTTCAGCTTAACCTAGTCAGTGTACTATGATGGTCATGGTTATTAGTTTATTTCTTTTTCAGGGAGCATTCTTTTAAGGACAGTGCAATATATGTTTTTCCATGGAGCATTCTGTTTCCAGTAAGATGTTTCTTTTTCCCATGGGTTTGATTCAAAATATGTGTTCATTGCCTGTTTCATCAGCGTACTGGTATCTTATTTACAATTGGCAGCAGATTTAGCGTACTTTAATATCCTGTTGTGTCCTTTTCTCGTTCTACTACCACTATCTCATGGTTTCTGCTAAGTGCTAACATGTATCAGTTGCTTCTTCATAAGGTATACCAGATTTTTTTTTGTATAGTCTAGAACGTAGATATGGCATGACACCTGGGATTTGCAATTCTTACAACAGGTTTAGTTGGTCAAGTTTCGATCTTCTTTTAACATGTTAAGGTCCATGATCAGTTTCATCCTTTTTGCTCGCCGTTTGTTGTCTGATCTTGCAGTTACATTCTTCTGGAGAAGTTTTTCTGATCCCCTCTCACCAAGCCTTGTGGTTTGATTTCAGCTTAACCTCGTGCTTGTTCTATGGTGTCATGGTTATTAGAACTAGATTGCTTATGTTCATTGCTTTTCATCAGCCACGGCAGTGAGATTTAAAATACATGATTGATTAAAAACTAATAAGTACTGGAATTGCATCGCTTTTTCTTGCTGTTTGTTGTGATTCTGCACCAGTATTGCACATGCTTCGTTGGCATCATACGTGAACAAAGGAAGAAGAAAATGCCTTACATGCTTCTG
>JAYMSL010005069.1:0-10479 GCA_036897195.1 Plantago coronopus
AGATCTCCTTGCGAATCATAGTGTCGTTCTTGTAATTGGAGTTGTTGGCGTAACGGAGCTTCCCATCGGGTCGGAACTCGAATTCGAGGAACTCGTGGCCGAATTTTCCCTTGTGGCCTACGTAGTACCGGAGGTAAAACTCGCCGCTATTGTCCTCGACGTCCGCCATTGTTTTCGGGTTGAGCTCTGCTTCATTTTAGGTGTGTATTGACTCTTTTAAACCTTTTCGTTTCATTTATGTACATACTACTTCTAGTAACAACAATAATTATATTCAAAATTAACTATATCACTAACTTTTCAAACTTAAAAACAATTAACATCTTTAATTCACACTCACACACTATTAATGTTTTAATTAAAAGTATTCTCTATATTATTGTTGATCTAAAAAATCTAAATGAAAATATTAGGAGGGGACGAAGTAGCGTAGAAAATATCATGTTTATGGAAAATCCAAAATGATGTGACTTTAGTGTTATTTTGTGAGAAGAGGACAAAATGTGTGAAACAGACTTTATTTGGAGTTATTAATCAAGTGATAAGACGTTAGTAATTAAGTAAAAGTAAGTATTAGAAAACAAACATAATTTGGCGTACTAGACAGCTTATTGGTGTAGACTAGCTAGCTGTGTGTCCTTTTTTGTGATTGAATTAAGATGCTTTTAAATATCCTTCTTTATCTGCTTTTATTAATTAAGTACTAATTAATGTCGAATCAGGCCAGGCCAGGCCAGGCCAGGGAAGCTATTTTAACATTACTCTTAATTTGTTCTTTTACGTGATGCAATCTGCATCTATTACCCTGTCCCTCATTCATTTCCTTAAATCCATATATATAATAGAATCCATTCGCTCTTTTTAAATCTGGATTACTCATCTTGTTTCTTTGCCCCTTTGTTGCTATGATAAGCTTTAAGGATATATAAACGGTTTGAAAAGAGAAAAATAATATCATATTAGTTACAAACATTATGTCGTGGTAGGAATAGTTTATGAATAATGTATTTATGTTATAATAAATATTAATAAAACAAAGTGATTTTTTTTAAACGGTAATTTTTTTTATTGTATTAATTCAAAAGGAGCATAAGACATGCTCGGTAACAATTACAAGGAAGTCGAAGACTTCACCAAACCTAATGTGTTTCAAACAACGACATTTAAAATCAAAACCTATAACCTTAAGCTTACAATACAAGCCCAACACCATTCGACAAAACAACCTATTCGACCATTCGACTACACCACACAATCAGCGAAACGAAGCTGGATTTAAGAACTCGGGCCCGAACCCACCAATACAGCTTCACCTGAACAAAACCTCCAATCTTGAAAACCAACACCTGGACCTAAACCATACGCAGCTGAACCTGAACTCACCTCTCTAAAAATACCTACACCCCTGCCATCTTGCTTCTCTAACTTCTCCTGTATTTGACGAAAAACTTCATGTACCCACATCCCATGAATCATGAATCTCGCTTAACTCGACATTCGACTCGAAGCAACCAAACCATCTAAAGCAGATCAACACCCAAAGCCTACCTGCCCAAAAATGCCAAAACTCAAAACTAACCGCGACACCACCGTCTTCATACTGCAGCCCCACTACCGGTCACCAGTTACTATCACCCACATCAAAACCTCCAAACCCACCGCGACCCAGCCACCACCTCGCCCAACCACTGGCCATGCATCCACCACCCTCGAGCAACCACCGACCTCCACCACAACCTCCACCTCCGTCACTCTGCATCGAGCCTCTACCTCCGATCCGCTACTACACTGAAACAAAGTTATCTTTGTAACGGGGAGCCTGCCATTATTGCATCACTCGGGGATACATATATTAATTGACATTTGATTAAGTTTTAGTGTTATCGAGATTTCTTAACCCATGAATAATAATCAGAGCTTCGAGGATGTAAACAAATAGTGTTTGGTTTAGGTTAAATATTTTATATAAGTTTTATAGGGAATAATAGTAGGTTGTGTAAGAATGTGTAATAAAGTAGATTCAGGTGAGAATATAATTAGTGTTTAGGATGTTGGGAGATTGATTAATTGATGAAAGATAAAATAAAAATAGAAATATAGGAAGATTGCAAAAATTAAGTTAAGGGAATATTTTAACTCAATGTCAAACACATGTATTATTGTTGTACTTGGTTAGGGGTTTAACCTATCTTCGGAGTGCCTAACAATCGACAGTCTCTCACAACAAATTGTAACTAGTTTCGTGCCAACTTAGAAAATATAGTACTCAACCGAGTTCCGCTTCATGTGACTTATATTCTTATCTTAAGCCCTAGAGAAAAGAACTGACTTATATAAAATGTAGTACTCAACTAAGTGTAAAATTTGTTTCACGCCAATGTATGAAAGATATAATTAACACGTGCATATAAATTATGGATAATCTTATCACATTCGCAAATCATTTTAAGGTGTTTTTAATGCAACTTTAATATGTTACTCCTTCCGTCCCACAGAGCTTTACCACTTTCCATTTTTAGATATTCCACAAAACTTTATCCATTACCAAATAAGAAAGCTATCACACACAATAAAATATTATTTTAACATCAATACATTTATTTATCACCACACTTTATCAAAAAGTAACCTATTCCACTTACTTTTTCATTTTTACTCCATTACTTTAATTCATTTTCTTAAACTCCGTGCAAACTCTAATGTGTAATGTTTTGTGGGACGGATGGAGTAGCAGCGTAGCACAGCCCAAAAATATGATGAATGTCCTAACTGATGATAATTTCGACTTACCCAGAAATGACTGTTATGATTCCAAATATAGAGACGGCTAACCGCAACCTACTCGTGAAGGGGTATGTTAGAATATTCCACGACACTTTTGTGAAAGACATAACTAATACATACTATTCCATCCGTCTGCCTAAGAATACTACATATGAGATTCAACACAATATTAATTAAGACTTGTTTAAAATATTGAGATAAAATTAATAGGTTGGGGTTCGAGTCACCTTTGCCTCTTAAAAAGAATAAAAATATATTGAGATATTTACAAGTGGAGTGAGTATATTGGAGTAGCTAATGAATTTTTTTTTTTTTTGAATAAGCAAAATTTATTAAAACTATGTTGAAAGAAATATACAAATAAGTGCAAAAGGCTTGCACCAGAGAGTCTCAACCCAATATAATGAAAGTCACCCGCTAAATATACCATGTCCATCTAAAGGAGGGAGATGATAATCGACTAGGACTAAACCCCAAAAACAGCCAAGCACCAATAGCCCATGAGGTTTGAAAGGTCTAGCCTAGACCGATACACAAATACCTCGCGTAGCCGAGACATAATACAATACAAGGTGCAGGGTGACAAGATTACTAAGAAGGAAATAATGATCCCCCAAAGAAACCAGCAAAGATAACAAACGTAAGATCCCTAAGCCTAACCTATCAAATTTTACACAGTATGACCGCTATTCCAGATGGGACTTAATTGTGGTAGTACATTTTGATATATAATACAAATGGGGCAGGAGTGTGATTTAAAAATCAATTCAAACTTTCCATTTTTAAAATGTAACATTATTAAGCGGATGTGCATAATCTCTTCTCTTACTAATTCTAAGAGAAATGTTAAAATTAGTTAAGGAGTCGCACACCCACTACTTCTCCTTCTTTTTTTTTCCTTTTCTCTTACATTTTTTATAATAGATTTTACTACTAATTTTATTAATAATAGGAAAAGAAGCAAACCACGTAATTTTACTAAGTTGAAAATTTTAATTTACTAATAATAAATGTTTTGACATTATATAAACTTTTTTTTAATTACAAATAATAGCGTTGTATGTTATTTGAATTTTTATATACTGATACTAAAAACTTATTAATATGGTTAGTTATTATCTTTATATATTTGTATACTAATACTAAACTAATGTTCAATCTTAATTACTCAATTTTAATAATTTGTAATTCGTTAAAAATTTAAATATTGACGTATTACGCGGGTATCACGTGTAAAAAGGTACTAGTATAATAACCGGAGGGAGTATTCTGTAAGTTATACAAACCTCTTATCTCAAATTTGTTCCCAAAACCATAAAATTGATAAAAAAAAAAAAAAAAAAACAACCAAACTTCAGGTCTCCTATAACTTATGGCCCCACACAATCAGACTCCTATTCCTAGGGAGATTGTTAAATTGTTCTCATATTTATACTCTCCTAATTAACTCTCCCCAAATGTCTGGACCCACATAAATCAATTGGTTTTCAACTACTTCTTTTATTATATTATTATTTTTTCTTGTCTTATGTGGGAAATAGGCCAGGGATGATTTAGGAATCCTGAATTTATCACATAGGATACATAGGATATATGAAGGTTTTAATATTTAGGAAATGAGTTTGATGGTTGTTTTAGGGGTGAAAATACAATTCCTACAACTAGTGCTCTTAACCTGCTATTGTCCAAGTTAAAAACTAAAATTGGTTTTACTTATCCATTATATGTTAAATTAATTTATTTGTCAAATAAATTACTTCCACCTAAAAGTTGAGAAATTCACCGGTTTTAAAAACTGATCAATACTGCAAACAATATACACAGGGGCTCATTTTATTTATTTATTTATTTATTTTATAATCGGTATATTATTAACAAATACAAATATAATTGTCAAGTAAATATTACTAATATACGCTTAAACCTGTGTCTCCCAAAATTCCAACCGCAAACCTCCATACTTACAACGAGTTTCAACTCTTTTCATATAGCACTGGAGCACGTTTATGATTCCCCCATTTTATTTATTTTATGTTTCTGTGATCAAAGAATATTGGAATAAAAATTGAGAAGATACATTTGACTCCACAACTTAATTTTATTCCATAAACATTTTGATATCTTAAGTCACTCATCTCAAGTCACAACTATGTCACATAATTAATGAAGCCCATCTTACAATACTACTTGAACTTATCAAACAGGTTGATTTATTGCAAGCAGCTAATTGTACAAATTGATTAAACTCACAATTAATTAATTAATTAATTAATGACTATATCAAATCAATCAATTTATCATAAGGGAAGGAATTGTCTTGTCAAAATTCTTGTTCTTCAGACTGAAAAACTCTTTCACAGTAACATCCCTGAACCGCGGAACCTCAACATTCGCCAATGGTGCCATCACATAATCCACACTAGGGTTGTAAAAGTAGGCCATGGTGAACCTATGCCTGGTTTCGTTCGGAATAACTCGGTGCAGAGCCGACTTGAAACGTGCATTCGATAAAATGTGCATGAGATCGCCCAAGTTGACAAGTAGAGCGCCTGGAACGGGCGAAACTAGCATCCAACCTCTGTCCTCCCGGAAAATCTGGAGGCCGTTTGTGTCGTTTTGGTGGAGGATGGTTATGAGAGACGAGTCGGTATGAGGGGCCAACCCGATGGCAGGGCTAGGGTTTGGGCAGCAAGGGTAGGAGTTGAGCTGCAATGCACCTTCTGATTGGGAGACAGATGATGTTAGGACCATTTCTTGATCTTCATCTACTTTCATTGCTTTGAGCATAATGAGGAGGATTTTGTATGCCAAGGATTTCATCTTCTTTTGGTAATTCTCCATTGCATCACTGCAAAATAAAATCAAATAGAAAAAATGAAGTTAAAAACATATAAATAAAATCCAACTAAGAGTTTCGACTTCCGATCAAATAAAGTTGTACAACGAAATAGAATATGGAACGACTCGATCCTTAGTCGACTTTCAATATTAGCAAATTGCAACGAAATGTTATGTGATCTCAATATACACAACACTCAAGAGCAGTTAATCTTGTACACCTAGAGTTACCTGGATGAATTAGTTGTTCTGGTTTGAATATTTAGGACAAAATTCTATTTTAGAATATACATATTCAATCTTCATGGCCACTGCAGAGTAAGTACATGAAATGAAACGATTTTAATAATTCTCAAATGGTGTAAATTTGGCTAAAAGACAATTATATGTGTCTCTAGAAGGGGTACAATATGACCCACACACAAGGTGGTTATCTACCCTACACCTGAATTTGTTAGTATCGAAAAGTTAAATGACTCAAATAATTACCAAAAAGGTGAAGTAAAAATAAGAAAAGCAGTAAGAACTAAATCGTGACACTTCAATTTTAATTCGTAGCTAAAAGTCATGATGATGATGATGAGCTCATACCAAAACTCTTCATAGCCAAGTGGCCAAAGTCGTTTAGCATGCTCCACGGGAGACCCTATAACCGTGAACCCCTCATGCCACATTAACTTCTTGAAAAAGGGCGAAATCCTCGCCATGCCGTAGCCAGTGACTCCGTTAGGCAGTCGCAACACCTTAAGTTTCTCCTCCATTGGAAGAGCAAATAGCTTCTGAGCATGTGATTCAACCTCTTTGAAGAGATCATTCGAAATGCCATGGTTAGTGACGTAGAACATACCCCACTTTTCGGATGCATTTTGCAAGAGTTCCACCACATTTGGTGCCATAAGGTCGATAACAGGCACATATGACTTGGCAACAACCTCGCTCTCGGCATGGTTTTGCGTGGACAAGTCAGTTGCCAGGGCCCACACGTGGGACTCCGGCAGGGAGTTAATGGAGTCGAAGTTGAGGGGGATGATGTGTTCTAGAGGAAGGTTTGTGTCTCGGTAGGCTTCGGAGAGAGGGGTTGCCATTATATTTGTGTGATGTTTGACAAGAAGTTTGTTTGCACAATGTGCTGAAAAGACATGGTCGAGTGTCTTATATATATGGGAATTCATGTGCTATGCAAAGGGGACGGCACTTTTGGAGTTAGTGTTGTCTTCATTGTATAGATTAGAACAAATCTCTTTCTTTCATTTTTAATTTTCAAGGAAAATATCTAATTAATTAAATTACATAACAACATCTTTTGTAGGTTATAAATCTTTCTTGAAACATATTCAATTAAGTAAAGAGCAAAACATCATATTTGTTGGATATACGATAGTTTCTGAAGTTATGTAAAAACAGGCGTTATCTACTACAGTAGATTGATAAATTACTTTCAAGGTGAAGTATATCTGGAGACGGTATTTTTTGAGGGGTGGTCAAATATTACAAATATATGTAAACTTACATCCGCTATTTAAACATTAATTTTCATATTTTTCAAATTATACAAGAACCTTTTTATTTCATATGGCATAAATTGTTGACGAGTCGAGCCGAGCCGAGCCGAGTTTTAGCTTAACGGATCAAAGATCGTTATATTTAGGTCTGATCCGTTATAATTTTAACGGATCAAAGATCGTTATAATTTTAGGTCTAAAATGTACCAAAACATTCACTAATGTCGACGAGACATGTAATTTTAGCGATCTTTGCTAGGTTAAAGTAAAATTTGGCTTTATTTATATACTTAATTACTATTATAATTACAACTATACTGTTAATAATATAAATACAGATGATTATATAAGCGAGTTGCTCGCGAGCAGTCGATCATATTATTTTAGTGATCGTGTTCGATCGAAATCAACCGAGCATGCTCGCGAGCAAGCTTGCGTGATCGATCTCGATCCGAGCGTTGACCGAGCTTTTTCACGAGCCGCTCACGAGCGACTTGATTCGTTAACAACCCTAGGCCCTAGGCATAATGCACCTATACCTATAACTTTACATTTATTTTCCATATTACACGAATATTTCCACTTATATATTAATATATTTTTCACCCCTTTTTCTGAATTTGTGACTTATTGTTGACTTTTCAAGGAAATGAAAAGGCGTGTGCGATTTACCAAAATTCTAGTCGTAATATAAATAATTTTTTGCTTGGATTGGTGTACGATTGAATTTTAATCTATCTAGCTAGCTACTTCACGTTTTTTTAGTAAACCGAGCCATTTATAAATGAGAAAAAAGTGTACATGAGTGACAAGGAAAAAACGAGAGACCCATACGAGACCCATACAAGGGGAAACAAAAATGAAAAGTAGAAACTCGTGGCGAGTTAGTCCACGGTTCAACCGCGGGCCTCATTAAAACCTAATCATAGTAAAACCCCGTAGGTGATACCTACGATTGGGAAAAAGAGTGCCTGAGCGTTAATACTGCACTAGTCTAGTATAAGGCCGTCCAGAGAGATCCCGAGTGACCTGATCCTGAATATCCGTGAGAGCAACATACCAGAAGACATCGACAACTAGACTGGCAAGGGTATCCGCCACAGAATTACCCTCCCTGTAAATGTGAGACACCTGAAACTCCATGTTCCAAAGAAGACTAAGAGCCGTGAGCCACCTGTTCCTATACCGTCAAGGGACCCACGAAGAGCGCCGAGCTAAGAGACCCTCCACATAAGTCAAATCCGTCTCAAGCCTGCCAACCTCGAGAATGAGCATACTCAATGCCCAAAATAGTCGCCATGAACTCCGCCTCATAGGCAAACCCAGTGCCTAAGTACTGAACAAAACAACCCAAAACATGACCATCATGACCACGAAAAACACCAGCAGTTGTGCTCATACCAAGAGCACCCAGAGAGCTACCATCCGTATTACATTTATACCGGCCCCTATCTGGAGGATTCCAATGCATGTGGATAGTCTGCAGAGGAGGTCGTGGGCAACCAGTAATCCTGAAGGCACGAAGAATCATCAAATCCTGAATGGAATTATGCCTGGCACCGAGGGGCAAACCATTGACCTCTCCAACAAGGGTATGAAGGATGCCAATGATCTTACTATGATTGAACGTGTCTCCGTAAAAAACACATCTGTTACGCTGATTCCAGAGAAGCCAAAGAAAAAGAAACCACTATAAGACATCAAATGGCCGAGACCTGCGGGCTAAACTGGCGGCGAAGAGCATAGAGAACGACATCAGTAAAACTGAAATAGTCCGGGAAATCGATATCAAAAATAGTGAAAATATGACGCCAGACCGCGTAAACCAGAGGACATCCACGAAAAGATGGTCGATGCTCTCCTCAGCCGAGTGGCGGAAAACACAGATCGAAGGACCAATAAAACCGACCTCCCGTAGGCGATCCATAGCAGGAAGTTTAATTTGCTTTGAGTCACCCGCCAAAGGACTATAGATCGCCTAGGTGGAATAAAAGTGCCGCAAATCCAAGAACCCCAATCAACCTTCAGAAACCGAGGCCTCCAATTATGATAAAGGGAAGCCGGGGTGATGTTCCCGTCGGAGGATCCATTCCACACCCTAGTATCCGAACCAGCAGGAGCAAGGTGGTAGGTCCTGATGTCCGTACCAATATTCAGGAATGATACAGAGAAATCAGGATGGAGAAGCCAACCATCCGGGGAACAGTAGTCTGCAATAGTGAACTCAAAATGATGTCTAAGATGATCAGGGATATTCACGCTATCAGCAATGCAGTAGCCAAGCTAGTTTTCAAGTCAAAATCTAACCCCCGAGTCCCTTCTGACAAGACAACGAGAATCAACATGAAGAGCAGGAAAGGAGTCCTTGAAACCAAACCAGATAGTGGAATCAATATAGGCGCGGGGTTGGCCATGGCGAAGAAAACGAGATCTAAAGAGTTCCAAATACGGCTGATCCGTAGTCATAATCTCCCAGGATAACCGAGAAAGAAAAGCCTGATTAGTCGATATGAGAGATCGAATACCCAAACCACCCTCCGCCTTAGCAGAAAAACACCTCTTCCAAGAGACCGTGTTAGTACCTTTATAAAGAATATCACCAGTGAACACAAAAATTCCTAATATGGGCATCCATGCGCCGAAGAAGCATCACCGACCATCTGTACTTCACTATAGAATTAATAATTGTGTACAAAATTTCGTGTCTATATTGAAGATTAAATGGCTAGTAAAAACAAATATCAATCTATTCAGTGTAAATGGATCCTTAAAAATGCGTTGAATCGAGAAAGTGTTCTTAATGTGTTCATTAAAAAAAAAAGAATGGTAAATTGTATATCTTGTCAAATATGTATTGAATATTTAAAAGTTTGTAATATTTATACTATACCTATAACTTAAAAAATTCATAACTTCGCAAGACTAGTGACATTTATGAGAAACAATTCGGAAAGACCACCTACTTTGGTCTTTTATTAAAAGACCACAATTTATAATATAAAGCTTTAAAACTGAAAAAAACCAAAAAAAAAAAAAAAAACTCGCGGGTCAACCCGGCGGGACGGGTTGACCCGCGAATTTTTTTTTTTTTTTTGTATTTATTGTCTACTTTTTTAAGACCCAGCTTGTCAATACCTATTTAGAAACACAACAATACGTATTTAGAGACAGAACAACACATATTTAGGCACACAAAAAACCTGAAATTCGCGGGTCAACACGGGCGGGTCGGGTTGACCCGCGAATTTTTTTTTTATTTTTTGGTATTTATTGTCTATTTTTAAGGCCCAGCTGGTCAGTACATATTTAGGCGCACAACAATACGTATTTAGACACAAAACAACACATATTTAGG
>JAYMSL010005070.1:0-10478 GCA_036897195.1 Plantago coronopus
TAATTATGTATTTTCTTATATAACGAAATACAATACGCCTTTTTATACAAAGATATATGTACGAGACTTCTTTTAACTCATGTACGTTTTTTTATTTTGTAAAAGTATAAATTGTAACGTGGCAACGCCACGGGTTATTTCTAATTATTTGTTAATTTCACAAAATACCGAAAAAGTGGCATCCGTAAATTTTATATGCTCATGGAAGAACAATAACTCAATTCTTCATTGACTTCGGAGAATACCAAAGAACTAGTCTCAAAGGGGAATAATAACTCAATTCTTCGTTGATTTCGCAGAATACCAAAGAATTGACCTCCATAGATATATAACTTAATTCTTCGTATTGGTTCCGCAAAATACCGAAGAACTGATCTCACAAATCTGGACACCCTTGTTGGCTCTCCTCTGTCTCTCAGACGACATAAATTTGGATCAGTTGGTAGTTGATACCAATCTTATGTATCGTGCGTGGACAAACACGGTAGAACGCCAAATCAAAGCTTCAATGGTTCCGGAAAATGTTGAACAGTTGAAATAATTGAGAGAAACTCTCGATTTTTTTTATTAATAAATCACCAAAACTTTTAAAAATAAACAACTTACATTTGTTTGAATATAAAAACCTAGGAAAATGGCTAACTTGCTATAATCTCAAAAGTGGTGTAAACCCTGGTCTATCTTTGAATCGTATCATGACTCGTAGCCCACACCGCATCAAAGAGTAGTGTAGTATCATGCACTGACCCATATTGCATTAAAGAGTATTAGATTTGCCGTTTTTTTAAAAAACAAAACAGAAAAAAAAGCAACGGTTAAACATCTCGCATGGTTAATTGTCTGACCGTGGTTAACATGTTGCTTGGATGACTATCTTATTCTAATTTCTTTGAGTATGTTAATAGTATGTCTGCCAACAAGGGTTGGTTCATCTAGTTAAAAATAGGTAAACTTTCCTTTTGGTCACAAGTTCAAATCCAACGGGAGTAGAATTTTCTGTGATTATGTCATCCTGGGCCAAAGGATAGTGACTACGGGTTCCCAATTTTTATTTTAAAAAAAATAGTAATACGTTACTTATTAGAAAATCAGAAATAGGTACAAGTTGATCACATTAAGTAGACTTTTTGGGTCAATTTGTACTACTTTCCTCTTCTCCTCTGCTATTTTTTCTTTGACTATTCTTCTCCTCTGCTATTGGAGTAGTTAATGATTTAATATGAATGATGATCGAAACGTAGCAGCGTGTAAATCTTTGATCAAATCAGTGTTCGTAATTTCGGATGACCAGGCTCCAGGCGTGTTTGAACCGTGGATATGGTGGAAGTGGAACGGAGGAATATATAACTATATAAGTATATATTAGTTACTCCGTACCATCCGATTCTTCCATTTGACTTTTCAGTCAATAAATATTCGAATAAAATATTGATACTAAATCTAAAAAAGTGTATATAAGTGGATTCGAATAGTTAGTAGGGTAGCAACTTTTAATTATATTTATTTAAAAATAAGAAAGTAGAATGTCTAAAGTTGGAAAGTTCAAATGACACATACAAAATGGGAAAATGGAAAGTTTCGGATGGGAATGAGAAAGATCTCATATTATCTACGATAGATTTGACGAAAATACTTCATCCCTTACCTATAAAACATTCTGATATCAATCTTGGCCTGCTGCAGTAATAAACATTAATCTGAATATATAATCTGCATATAAACTACTGCCAGTTTGTAATGAAGAAGCGTTCATCATCATCTGCTAGTCTGGAGATGATGGAGAAGGACTCATCACCATCAGTTATACAAGACAAATCGGAAGGATCTCCTCCTCCTCATCCGGAATCTCAACTACCTGTTCTTGCGCAACCCATACCTCAAGCACATCATGCTCAATTGGAATCTCAAGTAACTCTACCTGCTGATCATCCCATTCCTGAAGTACCTGCTCCTTCTCATCTTCAATCTGGAGTACCTGCTCTTGTTCATTTCGTACCTGACGTTGGGAGCCAAAAAATCCGTAAAGTGTCCCTAGAACTTCGATTGAAGAGCAAACTTCCAACAGGATCGTCTCTCTATGATCCTGTAATGGTGTCACTTGGGCCACATCACCATGGTAAACCGGGGCTTCAACAAGCGGAGGAATTTAAGAGAATCTGTCTACAACAATTCTTAGGGGATAGACTGAATAAGGAAAATGTGCACAATTCTATCTTGGAAATGATTGATCAAGTGAGAAATTCTTATGCAGAAGTTTCCCTTGTCGATGGTAAATTTGAAGACAACAATTATTTGGCTGAAATGATGCTTCTGGACGCCTGCTTCATCATACGCTACATGGAGATCCGTCTGATAGAAGATAGAAATGATGCTGAGTGGAATGTGTGGCGCTACCACCTGGGAGAGGCAGGGTGCCAAATGTTTGCCGCCCGGGACATTATGGTGCTTGAGAACCAAATCCCCTTTCTTGTCCTCGAAACTGTCATGTCCCATAAGTACTCATTAGAGAGTGGATATTGGAAAAACTTGGTTGGCAAGTTCTTGGGCTGGAAGCTGAAGCTGTTTATAGGGGAACCTCTTGAAATCCCAAGAGTAGATAAAGATCCTCCCTTTCATATTCTTGCAGCTTTCCGCAGAGTTCTAGTGGAGTCCGGAGTAGAGGTGCAGGTGCCCATAAATAATGATGAACAAGATCAACCAAATCAGAGGATGCTTGAGAATAGTAATTTCTACACCTGTGGATCTGTGACAGATCTGAAAGCAAAGGGCATCTATTTCGATAAAAGTTCCTCTCATTCGTTCCATGATATCAAATTCGAATCAAGGTTTTTTGACGGCAAGCTACAACTCCCAGTACGTTACATATGTGATGGAACTTTAGTAACCTTCTCTAACATGATCGCCTACGAAATATGCCCCAGGAGTAATCCCACGGATCTTGCAGTGTGCTCATACATAGGCCTTATGAAATCGTTGATCCAGACCCCTGCTGATGTTAAGGAATTGCAGGAAGTAGGAGTCTTTTCAATCAATAGGTTTGCAAATCAGGAGGAGGTGGTAGAAATGTTCAAAACTTTTGATACCCTTGATCTAGATAACAAGGAAATCTATAAAGATGTGATGAATGCAATTGGCCAGCATTCCAGGAACAAGATCAAGAAGTGGATCGCTTATGACTTAATCCAGACAACTCTCCGTAGTCCGTGTACTACCATTGCCTGGCTCTCTGCAATTAGTCTTTTCGCTCTAACTTGCGTTTCAGTTTATTATGCAATGCATCCTGTTAAAAAGGTAATTTATATAGAGCGCAATCCATGAAATCTTTCTTGCATTCAATACGGATTGTATGTACTCTACTTATAGGATCAAACTCAAGAATGAGAAACATGTACATATTTTTGCCTATATACTGTATAATCTTTTCCTGTACTTTGCAGTGTTAACCATAGTACACAAACAAAAATCTTGTTTCATTTCAATAATCACAATTCACAATGATAACAAGCCTGTGAAAGAAAACAAACAGTGTCGTCGAAGATGAATAACAAGGCTATCTTCAGGATTCTGCTAATTGCTTCCATGAGAATGGGCGGAAGATGCAGATCTTGCTGACAGTGATGCTGTTGGACTACCTGAATCCCGTTCTAATCCAAAATTGGTTTTTCCCATTAACGTCTTTATCGCTATATTTGCAACATCAGAAAACCATTCATCTTCTGGCAATGTACTGCAATATGCAAAGCCTTTTAGTACTTCTATTGAACAGTAGTCCTATCATGTCTAAAACTTGGGAGTCTTGGACTAAAGAATCTAACAATTGTGATAGTTATCATATAGATCGAGTTTCATATAGTGCATACCTGTATGGATCAACATTAGTTGCCTGAACTGCTTCAATTGCTCTACCTATGATGTTCTTGATCACCTGATGCAGATTTCGTGACAAGTAACGCCCACCAGAAGCAAAGAGCATCACAAATTCCATATCCAAGTAAAACTGCAGCAAACGAGAACTTTGTCTTATGAGTGAAGCTACATTTAATGTGTATCTAGAGAAGCTGAAAGTTTCAATGTGGAACTCATGACATTGAAACAGGACCAATGACCAACCTGTTGAAGGCCGAACGGACCTAGTGGCCTTGCTCCAACTTCAATTTCATCCCAGAAGCCTTGGTCATCAGAAAGCCACAGAATGATTGTCTCTGTGAGCCTCATTAAAAGTATAGTTACGAATCGCTCTCTTCCTACAAACATCTCTGATGCAACACTAGACATCCGTGTCAGTTTTGCAAACAGTTCCTGACATATAATTTGTAAACATGCACTTAGTCTTTACATACTAATTAATAATCTAACTGATATCATTTATTGAGTACCTGATAAATGAGAGAAGGAAACCATTCAGGTTCTTCTTTGTAGTCATCCAAGCTTAAGTACATCTCTGCACTGAGACGAACGCCCCCATCTTCTGTAAAGATGAGATCAAGAGCATGTTGACGACAGAAGCTATCTCTCAGTTGATCAACCAAGCGCTGAAGCCGTCGTTTCATTTCCCTTTGCTCTTGAGGACGGTTGACCTTGTCTGCTCTGTGGGGGTCATTCCTATTAATCAATGCAAGCTTAATTGTTGCACGTGGAAGAAGCTCATCCGCTAGCAATAAGGCGTTTGCGAGCAAAGCTATCTGTTGAATTTCAGACTCCGCCATCTTAACTATTCTTCTTCCAGATCCTTCCAAGTTTTCGGTTTCCAGGGAACCAGGAAGTGCGTTGATCATCATATTGACGTATGAGTTGAATGATTGCAAAACACCTTCCAATGCTTGTTCACATATGTGCATGATCTCCAGGGAGCCTATATCCTCACAAAGCTCCTGGATTAAGATTCAATGTAACCAACATTTAATGGGCGTATAATTGAGAAGCCAAATGCTTTAAAGAAGCATTTCAACCATTTACCTGAACCATGGTATTGAATCTATGAGCACTGCTCGAAAGCTTTGGCTGTGAAGAAACGACACTACCGCCAGAAGTCCCCAAGAAACGGCCTCCAATTGGTGAATAGGTAAGGGACCAATCATCTGCTGCAGCAACTGCAGCCGTGGTGAGATCAATTCGTTTTAAGTTGGCATTCAGTGCTTGTTCTAAGTAAGGCCTAAATATTTTCAGAAGGGTGGGACAAAGTGCCAATCCATGAGCTTCTAGCAATGCACAATGCCCTAAGGATATATGAATACACTCGGTTACGATCCTCAGGCTTCCTGATGCTGCTGGAACAGCTACAACGTTTTTCTTAACAAGCTGAGCAAATGCTTCAGTCTGATTGACAGCCCAAGTTACTAACTCAGATGTAAAAGCCGGTTCATCATCAAATATAGCTAAAGAGTCATTTGACGCCTGAGCAATCGTGGAGAAAACAAGATGAGAAAGCGTAGTAGTATATGCTGTTCCAAGTGACTTTTCTGATGGCTTGAGAGACTTAATGTTCCTAAGCATTTTTTGCAAGTGAGACTGGAGTAGCAATGAATGTGCTCTTGGTCCATCACCGAGTTTCTTCATAGCCTGTACAGACGAACGAAGCTCAATCCCACTCGTTGAAGGCTGGCAGGCTGACTCTGCCAACTGATCTGCTAACTTCTGCCTCTGCTCGAGGATCGAGTTCTTCAATGATACTAGTGCTGCAGGAGCCAATGAACGACGCTCCTTAGCATCACGCACAATCTTTTCACCCTCATCAAGTGCAGTCAATGCTTCATCTACTCTTCTTTCAGCAAGTAAGACTTCAATATTCTCCATAAACTGCAATAACCACTTGTCGAATTTCGTAGGCTCCCTATCTTCAATATCAATCGCATCATCTTTTCCTGTACTGTGAGTGCCATCGTTTAAGGACTCAACTCGAACCCCATCTGCTATTGCGTGAATAATATTCGCCCGTGATGCTAGGAGATTTTTCAATGAAACAAGCTCCCCTTCAAGATCAGAAATTTCTCTTGAAGTTCTGAAATACATATAACCAAAAGAACTTGTATTAGACGGTCGGACTGAATTAGGGAATGAGACTAACACTTGAATCAAGAACCATAGACACTGTACAAGATATGCTTAGGTTTATACATGGAAAACATGTGTAATTTCTCTAGCTAATAAATATGAATGACCTTATGAAAGATGCATAATTGGCATAGACACTTTTCCGCATTTCTTCAGCAGAAGCCTTCTTCAAATCTTGCAGGTGATTGCAGAGATGTCTTATTTCCTGTAAACAACTTAATATCAAATTCAAATGTATCAAATCCGATGTCTATTGTAAGTAGACATACTTATAGAACTTCATCACATCTAAAATCTCCAACAGTTTGATCAAATTCAAATGTATCAAATCCTACTTCAAATTGATTGTAATCTGCAATATCAGTTTCTTTACATTAATGACTCTTAACACTTACCCTTACATTTTACAAACCGGTGATCTGTAGGTAACTAAACAGAGCAACTGACCGTTACACCAAAAATCGTCCTGACAACGTAATTATAGAATTGATTGAGACGATGAACGGACCTTTTCGCTCATGGCGCCACAACGGGTGGCGACATAGGACTGGGGATCGAATTTTGTGGCTTTAAAGACTTTGAGCTTCTCTCCGAGAGTCTGCTTCTGGTCGAAATCCAATGAGTCGGATGGACTCGAAGCGAAAGATCCTGTATCCATTGGTGATTTTTTGTTCATGGCTAATCAAACTGCATGCAGAATTGACGTATGAAATGTAAAAACAGAGGAGGTTTGAAGGAGAAGAAATGTTTTGCAGATTTAGGAATGGAAATGAAATGAAATGGAATTAGTACTGTCACGAGATCGGCACGTGACTAAGGTGTTTAGGAGTACATTAAACCAGTAATTTAGCCTTGTCTTAAGCGAGTAATCTATATTTAGAGATGTAATGCATCACGTGTCACTCGGAGTACTATTCTTTTTTAATTTATTTTTTTTTTAATTTGTGTAGAAAAGATTATCAAATATGTGGTATGAAATGAATTGAATAATGAACTGGTACTAGGTAGGGAGCTGGAATATGTCCCTAACCGAGGTTAACATGAATATTACATTTTTTGTCTCGTTCGAAACTTCACATTTGACTTTACGGTCAACTAAATAAGGGAATTGATAGTTTTGTAATACAATATTGATAGTGGATTAGAAAAGTAGATAAAAGTTAGTGAGGTTACTTTTGATATATTTACTGTTATTAGTGGAAGTAGTATGAAGAAAAATGGAAATAGGAAACTTTATATGGAACACCTAAAATTGAAATATGGAAAGCTTCGAGCCGGACGGAGTAAGTACATGTTATTGAGTTAAGAATTACTCCTTAATTCAATTTTTACAATCCTGTGTTTTTATGAACTGAACTAAATGAATTTTAAATGAATTGGACTGTCAATCATAAGAGTGGCCGAGTGGTAAATATGTTGGAGTAAAAAGAGGAGGTCGAGGGTTCAAACCCAGGCATAAGGTGGTTCCGGCATGGAGTTATAAGATCGGTGTATAAGGTGGTATAGTATAGAGTTAGTGTAGATTTACCATTTCTCAAGAAAAATTAAAATAAAGAAATCAATTATTTGAACTAACTACGGAAACCGAAACCTCAATGACAATGAAGGTGAACTGAAAATTTTGAATTTAAATTCCACGAAAGCATGATACAATTTAATCCATTTTCTCTGTATCTAGATCTTAACAGTGGAAAACAAATTGAAAAGCTATGCAGGTTGAGGTAATAATCCACCCATGAATGTCACACGATACCATAGTACGTACGTAGGCAAAAGTTGATGTTGATACAAGTATAAGGATTTATTTATTGACTAATATCCTATAAGAAGTTAATTTAATTTGATTATCATTTCCTTATCACAAATTGTATCTAATTGTGATGAGGAAGCATCAATATCAGCATCCCATGACTTTGTCCGGCTTCATCACAGGCTTCTCCGCCACAATGCCGTCATTTCCGGCCAAGGCTCTGTACTTGTCTTTCCTCGTAAATGATGTGCACTCGTACGACAACGTGGCGGCTATCACCCTTTGTATGTAATTCGCCACCTCATGGCTCGATTTCCCCTCCGCGCACGTTAGCTCCCGTGGGAGTTTGTTCAGGAATGTGACCTCGTAAGCGGGGCTTGGGTTCATGAAGAAGTAGAAAGGGTCCATTCCTTTCCATCCGCGTGCGGTTGTGCCGTGGAACATGGTCATCCGGTTCACCATTGCAACCGGGGCCAATTCATCGGTTAGCTCGGCAAATAGGGATGAAAACCGGAGGAGGAACGGTTCACGACATGTGGTCCCCTCAGGGCAGATAGCGAGGTCGCCCTCTTGGAGGAGGCTCTTGATCATGGCGGCATCTTTTGCACGGTCACGGTTTAGGCGGACGGTTTTGATAGGTGAGATGATTTCCGATAGGCGGGGGACGGAGTAGGGGACGGCCGGGATGGGCCGGCCGAGGGCGGGTGGGAGGAAAATTGGGTCTAGGAGGGTGCGGGGTGGGCAGATGGACAAGACGCCTGATTTGCCTGAGGATTTCTCGACGGGCGGGGGTGGGGCGCCTTTGACATAGACACGGACACCGGGCGCCCAAAATGCGTAGTAGACGATTGGCATTGGCAGAAGGGACCCTGCAGCTATACGAAGGCAGGCCAAAAGGAATCCGATCGGGATCCAGAGTACGGTGAGAAGAGCCATGAACGGACTTGGTTTTGAAACAAGGCGTCCGTCATGGAATACAATCGGCTTGGGGAGCTTGTCGACCGTCACCGCCTTCACTTCCGGCTTTGGTACCACAAGATAACCTTCCTGCGTAGTTTGAGCTTATCAGTGATCATAGACTAATGAACATATCAACATGCCAATTGCAAATCAACTAACATGTTGGGACACTTAAGCAAATACTCCCTCCTCCGTCCAGTCAAATGTTTCCCGTTTAGTTTTGTTGACTTTTTTTGGGTCGTAAATTACTTCTAAATTATGTTGGTTAAAAAATGTAAAAAAATTATATTAAAAATGTATAGTTATGGTAATATTTTAATATAATTTTTAAACTTTTTTTGTTCAATAAGAGTTTGGAGTAATTTGCGACCAAAAAACGGGTATCAAAACAAAGTGAGAAACTTCTTCTTGGACGGAGGGGAGGGAGTAAGATTTTCTGGGGGTGCTATTTGCAATTCAAACACTACAATATTTATTACCAAATAAATTGGCAACTGACATCAAATTGAATGAATTGCCAAAACAACCTAAACATCATAAACTGTCATAAACACATACTACACGAACCTTGCACAATTTCATGAAGGGAAAATCCGTGTGGCGATCACCTAACCCGATCTCCGGTGTCATCTCCCCGAACGCGGCCCTAAGCGCGTCAGCCTTGTTCTCGTCCACCAACACGCCCGGGGCCTTAACAAGCCCCGTGGCCCTTCCGCGCCACGTGCACACCTCCGTCCCCAACACCAAATCAGCTCCCAAAAACTCCTTCAAAAACGCTTCCACCATAATCCTCGGATTCGCGGTTAGCACGCACCGTTTCCCACACGACGAAAAAACCCGCCACGACTCGGGATGCAAATCACTCGAGTAAAACTTCGGTAGCACCGCACGCGCCACGGACTCAATATCCGCGACGCGCATGCCCGCAAACGTCGAGAATATAAGCACTTGAATCCCGGCAGATTCGGACACGCAATAGTACAAAAGACCCGCAAGCGGCGCAAGTAGGAGCACGAATAAAAGGCGTAAAGCGCCCCCAACTTCAAATGCGACTAGTGCAAAGTACGGGAACGAGCTCCTTCCACGCAGCAACGTCCCGTCCATGTCAGCCACGACGGTTGCGTCCTCCCGCCCGGTGGAGGGGCAAGATTCGACACTAGGGAAAGGTGAAGTAGCCATATGCTGGGAGAATTGGATAGATAAGTGATGAATTAGAATTGATTGCTTGTTTGTTGGGATGCAAGGGAAGTGATGCAAATGATGAAATGGTTGAGTAATTTATATATGATGATGTGGGGCGGATTCAATCAAGAGCATTGAAGAGTGTAGTTGTAGTTGATAAAAGACAAACAAAAAGATTAAATTTTGGTTACGTAGTTATGGTGTGTATGAGATTAACAATGAGGAGATTATAAGGTGGTGCTGAGTTTTAGAGATTAATTAATTTACAGCTAGTAGATGTTAGGGAACTTATTTGTGTAATTCTTGTTTCTTGTGAGAATAAATTCTATGTTGTCTTAGTTAAAATCGTCCTCAATTTTTGGCATTGTGCATTTTGTAACAACTACTATTAAATATTAATCAAGACAAAATAGGCTTATTATTAATCTCTCTTAGGTAATATAAACATTTATTACGATAATAAAGTTCTTGGTCTAGTTTGGTATGCCGATTTAATTAATGTATATGTGGGTAATTAGCAGAGGGCGGATCTTGT
>JAYMSL010005071.1:0-10478 GCA_036897195.1 Plantago coronopus
AATTATGCCTTCTTTGGTGTTGTTATCCTGAACTCATTCAATTTCCTTATCCACTTGCATGGTCCGTTTTTGTTCATATTGCGTGCTAGTAGGTTATGACTTAAGTAAAATAATATACATATTTGGTAGTCAAATAGTATAATATGTTTGACTTTTAAGTTTTAAGAGATAAAATGTACTATTTCTCCGTCCAATCTGAAAATTCTCATCCAACTGTAAAAGTCAACAGTATTGATTTTGAGTAAAATATTGATAATGATATTAAATTTAGATATATTTATTGTTACTGAATTTGAAGAATTAGTCTTTTGATGAATATATTTAGTGTTATTAGTAAAAGTAGTACGTATAAAAATAGAAATAGAAAGTTTTAAATGGGAGGCTAAATTATAAAAAGGAAATCTTTAAGAGGGAAGGAGGAGGAAGAAGTATACCATTTATTTTAACATAATATTAGGAGAAATTGTTTATTGCGCTCGGATGTGTGTCAGACTAATGCCTAGTAAGTTTTGGCGGACGGGTCATGCTCCTGTTTTGACCGGTTCTTTTCACTTTTACTGTCAAATCAATTCATTTTTGTGTTTTTAATATATTGAATAACATATTATATTTGGTATGTTTATATAGTGAAATTGGTTGTTATGAGTTCATTCCATTATATTAAGTGTACATATGGTCATATGTGTGTTGTTGCATTAATTATGAAGATGGACAAGCGTAACACAGAAAGATAAAGTCGTTGATGAAGCTTATAAATTAAAGGACGTCTGCGCGGCATGAATGTTATCATTTCAGGTCGAAAACAAGTAGGCCAGAGGTGTTAGCTAGGGTTGGTGGTCGCCATCTTGAGAATTTGGGTGGTCACTTGGCATCTCGTTTTCGTACCATAAGCAGTGGCGGAGGGAGGGGGTCCAATTTGGGCACTGGACCCCACTGATTTTTTATTTTTCTTTAATTACTATACTACACTATGGAATATGGATTGATATATATCATCATGTGGAAATTGTGTAAGTAATGTTCTTGTAGCAGTGGTAGTTTTATGCTGTCTCAAACTCTCAATTCCACCAGGTCTCATGGTCGATACCTAGCAGGCTAGCACCAATGCTTTTTAATTTTTCTTCTACATTTTTTATATATAACTTTCACCATTATCCTTTCGTTTTTTTAAGAGTATATTATAATTTTGTACCTTACCAATTTATTTTTCTTGTTCATTGCTACTTGTTTAGAAAAAAGAACATGTTCTTCTAAATTCTTATAAATAGGTACCGATTTGCTATATATATAATTTTCACCATTATCATTTCATTTATTTAAATTATATTATTATTTGTACCTTACCAAATTTTTCTTGTTTATTTACCGTGTTTTCAAAATAGAAAAATCATGTTCTTATAGATTCTTATAAAACGTTTGGATTTGTTAATTTCACCATTTTCCGCCAACATTTTACATTTTCACCATTTTAATTTTATTAATTTGTTTTCCACATTTAAAATATTAGTGGAACTGTGCTTTGGTTGACTCAATTTTTTGGCTCCGCCACTGCACCTAGAAGCGAAGTTTTCCTCTTCCATAACCCAGCTCCGAACCATGTCCCACCAATATACTTGCGTCACCTGTAAGTTAATAAAATTCAGTAATGCATCCAAGAAGAAGAAAAAAACCTCAGATTTTAATGTCTATATATTATTCTTTTTTTTTCATTTAAATATGCTTATGTTAGAAAATAACAGTTAAGTTTGGACCTCAAGTGAATTTTCATCCTGGTTTCGTCACTTACTATAAGTCGATTGAAGAGTTTATACTTACCCACTCCAGGTGTGTAAAGAGCACACAGATCTCTGACGAGGATATCTTATACTCGGATGAATGTGCAGAGACGGGCAAAATAGATTTATAGACAACGACCTATATATGCATGGGAAAGGGAAAAGCCCGGTGGCGTACTAGTTTAACAATTCGCTTATGCGGGAGGATAGATACGATGATACTCAATGGTTAACACAAGGCAACATGTGCATGGATGGTTTTGCAAATAAAAAATTGATTACATGATTTTGTCACCGGGTCTGCGTATAGAGAAATGGGTAGTGTATAAATTCAAAATGAACCTATGGTTTTTATAAGGCTTTTTTGGATATAGGTTCAATCTTCAGCAAGATAATTGATCCTGCTCTTCACTTTCAAGAACTTTGCATTTTGCTCAAAAAACTCGTGTTTCACTCCAATTGCCCAGTTGGCCGAACTTCAAGTTGCGTTTTACAATTTGCACAATAGGTCCCTGAGTAGGAAATGTAGCCTCTGACACGGTTCTGGCGATGTTTTTGAATTGCAGCCCAAGTCTAGCGTTACAAATTTACAAGTAACATATGTTCTGCTATGAACAAGTAGTGTGACTGTGATCTAGGTAGTGTGACTGTGATTTGTAATAGCAAGAGATGGCAGAACAAGTAGTGTGACTGTGATCTAGGTAGTGTGAATGTGATTTGTAACAGCAAGAGATGGGCAACGGCAGCTTGTATTCCATAGCCAACTGGATTTTGTGTAAATTGGAGCACCAGCATTGCAGAGCTCGGCCGGAATTGGAGCACCAAAGGAAAGATGTTTAATTCACATTTCCCCAGAGTAACATTGAGAACAGGCAAAGCTTCGAGTAGACAATGGGAGGAGATATCTTGATAGTTGTTGTTGCGGGGGAGACTTCATTCAATTTCACTGCTCGTGAAGCTCCCACGTTCGATCTGTTTGTGAAATCGTTTACAGGTAATTGTTGAGTTCAAAATTATAGGCTTGTTAGTGTTTCATTGCTCAAGAAATCTGTTGAGTTCATGGATGGTCTGTCGTTTAAGATTTCTGTTTTGTCATGGTGATGTAGGGAGAGGAATTTGAGTTAGGTGTAGTTCTATGATTATACCTTCACTGAGCAGATTTCATTTTGGGTGAGTTATAATTGGAGCTAATCACATGTAAATCAGATGGTATATGATCTAGGTAAGTGATAGGAAATCCTGAAGATACAAAACATATTGATTGTATCTTCTGGCACTTATCTGAGTTTGCATTCAACAATGTTAGATAATTTCAGTTTTTGGTCAATATCGGTTGATTATAACAATATGCAAAGACCAACGCAAATTTTCAAAAGTTTTACATATTAGGAAAATACTTATCAGTCTGATAGAACCTGAATACGGTTAGAGGTGATGCAGAATATTGTTTTTGTCTGTTTATCAATAATACTACATGTTCAGGCAACCTCATGTCTTTCTGAATTTGATGATAACATCTGACAATATCACCTGGTTAGGCTAATGACTTGCTGCTAACTTGTGTTTCTGCTTGCCTTACATCATCGCCCTTCTATTCTTGTGTAAGTGGCAACAAATCAAATGTTTAGAGAAAGTTCTGTACTGAAATAGAAATAGAGTCTGACAAAGTCTCATCAATGATTTTCAGCTTGATCTTTGCATGCTGGATCCTGGCTTCATTAAGTTGGATAATGACTGGTATCGAGTTATGTCTTAACACGTGAGCATGAACGTTCTCTGCACAAGGCCAATTCTCCTTTGAGTGTTTTCGATAAAGTGTAACTTAAACATTGATCCCGGCATTTTATAGATCCTGGCTCCATTTTATAGAGATATAGAATTCCTGAAAACATGTTGAATAAAGCCCGTGGGACTAGCTGTCTAACACACTAACTGATCTATTATCGTTAGACATTTTTCTGCTACGATCTTGTGAGTTAAGAGTTGCTTATACCAGTGTCATAACTTAAATTTTAGCTATTCGAATCAGTGTTTGTTCACAATTCCCTCTTGCGACTCATCATTTTAGCCTCGTCTTTTTGGTTTTGTAGGTGTTGCATGCAATCCAAGTTGCAGAGAAGGTCGAAAAAACCATTGTGCGAGAAATGTTCACAGACGTGTATGATGTTCCACCTCAAAACCTCCACGAATAAGAGAAATCACTTACAGAGACGATTAAACGACATCCGCAGGATTATCATACTTCTGATTTTCAAGCTTAGTCGATTTCGAATCGAACATTAGCCAGATCTGAACAGAATAATCATTCAATTTCCCAATGTATATTTGTAACTTTGTAAGGCGCCATTATTTCGCCAACATTATTGTCCTGAATACATATATATAGTGTCATTTTTTCCTCGAATAATTATAGATTTTTGTTACTCTTGAGGCATTTCATTTTGCAAGTTTAAGATTTCTGACATATTATTCTGATCACCAAGTTTTATTCAGAAGTTTTACATCAACCATACAGCCTGGTCATGTAGGTGGTACAAATTTTGAGAAACAATGTCTCCTAACAACTACAACAAGGTGAAATGTCATTGTGGATCATTCACACTAGCGGAAGAGTAAACATATAGCTCCATTAGTCGACTCTGATCCCGTCGATCAAATCACAACGATGAATTAGTTTCCTTTGAGGGATTCTTGAACCGCCTTCAAGAGAGCAGGCATCAGCTTCTGGTTGGTAACTACAATTCCTGTGTCCACATCAAGGTATCTACCTGAGAGAAGTGCATCAGCTCTGATATATACTACGTTTTAGCTTTCTTCATTGTTGTCTATGAAGTATAGAATTTTGGAGAGGAATCCGAAGTTCACCTAATGAATTTTCATTCCACAAAACTCGCATAGAGGTACGTAAACCTGAAAGCTAACAAAATCCTGAAATCAATTTCACAATATCTTGTGTTTTGACAAGAGAATAAAACTAGATACACAAGAAGCAGAGAAAGATAGGGGAACATTCTATCATCTATACAATAGTTTCAGTTTTTGGTTCGTTTGGCTTCCGCAGTGGTGAAATCCTTGGCTCGAAAAGCTGCATCACCCTGCTTCTTGAAGTTTAAGGTGTCCTGCATTTGGTTTGTCCACATTTGGAACGATAGCTGCACAAAAAGAGAAGGACGGAAGAAACGAAAATCATATCTAAGTCGAATGAACGAAGCTCAGAACAGGTAATACGAAGCCTTATGATATCAAACGCAAACCTCATAGGCAATTCCTTCGTCATCTTTGTATCCAACTTTGTCCAAAACTTCATGTATGGCAGTAAGATCCATTCTCAAGCATGCTTCGCGCATCGGAGTCAAAACTAACGACGGAGTGCATGTTCCGTTTCCTTGTGATACACCCAACAGAACATAAGAAGGAACCTGTTTCCAGCATTAAATCACAAAAGAGTATTATTCGCCTCTCGCAAAGTTATACACAAGTGCTTAGAGTTCTGTATACAAGTATAGAAAAAGAAAGATCTGTGAGGATTATACGTCACTTTCTTTCTGCAGAGAGACAAGAGAAGGAGACTTCGCATTAGGTTTTTCTCTCGCTTCGTATTGAGCAGCAGTAGTGGTCCTGTCATATCATTTAGAACCTATGTAGTATAGAGATATATGGTAAGATTCAAATGAATTATACCAGATGTTCGTGATGTACTTTTATCGATTATGGTCCTGAGTTTTCACACTTGTGAACTTTGAACCTCCTAACTGCAGATACTGGAAGTCTATTAGCAACGACTAACAATCTCTGCCTGGCAGGAGGCCTTTCCCACCCTTCACCTAATGCTGCTTGTACAGCTCCTTCGAGATATTGTTCAACAAAGGAATTATCATTGTCAATAGTATCATTCTCAAGAACGGGCCTGTTGTTGCTATCATTGCTTTCTACAGAAACTCCTCTGCTGCTGCTTCGCAGCTCTCTTTCCCTCAAAAGCCTGCCTGTGCGAGTATTCGAACAGGCGAGATCTCCTTGTACTTGTTTCCAGGCATATTGATACTACTAGTAGTTTATATAGTAAGTGAGGCCCTCAAAGTGACGCAGCTCCAGAAATCAACCCCCTACATATTGATCAGCAGAATGACAACCAGTTATAAACTTATTAGACGTAGTTTTACAGCTTCATAATTCCAACCAAATGCCAAAGTGTAATAGTCATGTTCAAATGCTCATAACTTACACTAGTGACTAGAACAAAAGGACAGTTAATCAGGATAGCAGCACACAATACATGGATCATGGATGTTAAGTAAACAGTTTAAAACTTAATCTGAATTCAGCAAGAAAACACTGGTGACTTTGATCAACAAACTAAACGGTAACTATTATAAACTACAGGCAATTAGGACAGAAACAAGCAATACATGGGTGTCAAGCAAAATTGTAAACTCTATCTGAACCCAGCAGGAAAACACTCAATGACTTAGATCAAACGAACAAGACTTGACATGATCAAACCCAAATTCGAGTAAAAATGCAAGCTTTATCAAACAATCTTCATGCATGATGACTATCCTTGACACCATCTAACAAAATTTACACATTGAAACAGAATCAGAGAAACGGAATTCGTTAAGGCCTAAACACAAACACTTTGCATGCATACTAACACCACCCCACCTTACCAAATCCAATCCAGAAATTCAAGAGAAATATGCTTCCTCTTCTTATTCTTCTCGTTCTTCAACCTGGTGGCAACAGAGAACTAGCAGCATACCTTGCTATAGCTACACACACAACAAACGACAAACACAAATAAATACAAACAAGAAAGAAAGAACGAGACAACGAAGCGCAGCTCAGTTGGTAATACGCTTCACCTCTAACCAATAGGTCTCTAACCAATAGGTCAGAGGTTCGAGTCACCTCGAGGGGAAATTGGAAACAATTATTAATCCTCGCCTTGCATCTTCAAAAAAAAGAAAGAAAGAACGAAAGCAAACAAACAAAAATCCAATTAAGTATGACGATAAAAAGATACAAAAAACGCAACAAACATGATGGTCATCGAAGCTTTAGAAAAGGTATACCGCTTGGCTGGATCATAATAAGCAGGGGGCTGGCTGGTGCTTACTGCTTAAGCAAGAGGAGAAAGTAGTAGTGGTGGTGATGCTGCTGGTACTAGTAGCTCCATTTCTTTGGGAACAATTTCACTCACAGTGAAATAAATGCTTAGCAAGAGTGTCATTAGGCATGAACTCTGCTACCATCAACCTCTCCTCCCCTTCGAAGCAGCAACCGATGAGATTCGCCAACCGCTCACTTCTGCGTACAGTAGTCGTAGGGGACTCAATCTGTAATTATCGAACGTATTGGACCTTAGCCCAACATTTTATTTTTGGGCGTTGCTGCGGCAAATATTGAGACAAATGTTGAACGAAAAACGAGCACCCCGTTGTTAAAGCGAGCTGTGTTTCGAGCTGTCCACAAGTTCCATGCAACACATTGGCAAACTGCGTTGGCGTGATACGTCCACTTCCCATCAGCATTTATTGCAGCTGTTTGTAGAACACTTGGGAACGACCTGACATTCAACACACGAAGATAAAGCCAATCTACCACCAACTGCCACACCTTCTTTTTTTACGAAAGAACAAGATAGAAATAGATGTACTGAATTTTCCTCATAACTTTCGCAAAAAACTGCATAAAATTTGGACCTGATCATGCATAATTTTCGGGCTCTTCAAATTCGCCACCGTAGGTAAGCTGTGAAGGATTACACACCAGTTGAAAGAACACACCTTTGACGACACTCACTTGTTCCACACACGTTTCTTCCACTAAAAATTTATTCCTGCAGCCATCTCTGCAGTGTTACCATCACCACGGGTTAGCACCTCCTGATTAACCTTCCTTTACTGCATAAAGAGTCTTATTCCAACACACTCGCGACGAATTGAGGCTTAATTCTCCTTAGTTCGCCACGTAGGCATTGAACAGGCTCATGGTCCAATAAGTTCGTGTTTTGGACTAAATTTGCCAAAATTTCAAAAAATTGGACTAAATTTGAGTTTGCCGTTTTCCCTCTGCTAAGGCTTTCTCCAGCAGTTCAGCCTCAACTTGGGGCTCAACTCTGCCACGTCAGCATACCCATAAATCTCAGCCCCAACACAAAAAATATGGTCCAGCAGTTCAGCCCCTCTTATTCTTACTTTTTAAATTTATTTTAAGTTCAATTTAATTTTATTTAAAATAATATTAATTTAATTGCAACAAATTAATTAATTAAATGTGGTAAAATTAATTAATTATTAAGTTTTTAAATTTATTTTATTTCAATTGTCATTAATTATAAATGTATAGCAAGTAAAATAAATAATATAGAATTTCGAAATAACAAAAAAGAAGAAAAGGAAAATGAACAAAATATACAAATTTATATGGAGGGTGACATGAATCGAACCCCGGTCATATAACTCAAAACACATATACTCCACCACTGCGCGATAATGTCCATATGTATATTTTTGACAAAACAACTAAATCAAACATGACTAAAGAGTAAAAAAAAAAATAATAAAAAAAAAGCAATTAACAGGTGAGGCGCGCCTCAAATCTTGAGGCGCGCCTCACCGTTCAGCTCCTGCTCAGCTGCTGCTGGAGCAGCTGAGCAGGGCTGAGCCCTCTCATCTCCAGCAGCTGAGCTGCTGCTGGAGACAGCCTAAGGTATGCAGCTTCTTTCATGTAATCTTGATAATGCCTTATGAATTACCAACATATGATTCCATGACATTGCCGCGACTTTGCTCAGATTGTTATCGCTTGTGACGGGATATGGTCGCCAGTGGCGAAGTGGATGGGCTTTAGGGATCCCAAATATGTCGGCTACTCTGCTATACGTGGAATGGGAGTTTATCCTGCTGGCCATTCGTTCAAACAGAGAGTAAATTACTTTTACGGGAAAGGTTTGCGTGTAGCGTATGTGCCCGTTTCTTCTACGAAGGTGTACTGGTTCATCACCTTCAACACCCCTTTGTCAGGTGGACTGAAAAATTACTCTCTTTATACTGAAGCTTGAATTTCTGTTTCTTAGAAAACTGAGTCTATGTATTGAATTGTTTTGGTGACAGGGGTAAGAATAACTGATCCTTCCAGTTTAAGGCAAGAGGCGATGGAACTGCTTCAAGGATTTCCCTCAGACCTGCTGAAGGTCGTCAAATCTACACCAGACGACATTCTGATAAGATCCCCAATTATGGTTCGCTGGCTGTGGCCTGTAATAAGTCCCCCACCCTATACAGGAAACGTTGTTCTTGCTGGATATGCATGGCATCCAATGACACCGAATACGGGACAGGGTGCTTGTTGTGCACTAGAAGATGCTGTGGTATTGACTCAAAAACTGTCACAGGCCCTCAAACACGGAACCATATCTGTGGAAGACGCATTCAGGTCTTACGAAAAAGAAAGGTGGTCCTGGGTCTTCCCAATGACTATACGCGCACATCTTGTGGGAGCCCTTGGGCAGACCAATAGCTCACTCGTTCGTTATTTCAAGGACAAGGCCTTTTCTGCTTCGCTTAATAAGCTTGGAGTGAAGATGAAGAGTGAGAATTGATATCAACCCATAAAAAGTAAACACATAGATCTGTCTTCAGCAGCTCAGATGTTGTATATGATCAATAGATGTATAAGATGATCATAAGATTCTAATTTCATTTAGGGATAGAAATGGAGCATTATTTCCAGTTTTTAGTACTCAACAAACACATAAATACGAAAAGCCGAAAACATTTAACCACATATAAAGGAATACTTTGTTTGATATTTCCCAATTTACTTTGGGCATAAGTATGACTATCAAGGAGGATGAATCCACAAAATCATCAGTACATGTTACGATAATGTCGACTGCATAGCAGTGGCCAACAATCAATTTAATCAGTGTAAACAAAAAATGCATTGTAGTCCACAAGTAATTTTTGCATGTACACTTCCCAGTATCTCTTGTGGGTCGAATATCAGGAGTCTAGATTCTGGGCAACCAGATGAACCTACTGTAGTTCTATAACGGACCTTCTTTCTTCCTCGAGTATTTAGATTTCCCTCTGACAGCATTTGCCATATCAACTGCAAATGTCCAACATGAACAATGTCAAGGTTTGAGACTATTAAGTGTACAACACTAAGATATAAAGAGGCTGGTTCTATCATTCACACACATAAGAGACATTAGACAATGCCAAGGTATTACAGCGAATAGAGAAAAAAGTAGAGAAATAACAGCGTCATGTCGCTTGAAAGGGTATCTTCAACACACATCAAGTGTAACAAATGCTGAACTTTTATTTCATATTCAATGTATTAGAAGATCATAAACTGGAGATTATACCCCCAACTGAATACTAGGACCAGAATCAAAACACCAATACCAACAACGTAAAGGATACGGTATGCTTTCGTTCTTCCAAACTCTGAAAGTTACTGGTTCTCAAATTGAAGTGTGCATTGTCACAGGTAAGATTTAATCAGTACAACTCAATACTTCATGATTGAGGCACATTGCACCTTTTGTCATCATACAGGTTACTCCATACTATCTTGATTCCTGACATAAGCCAGTAGCAGCAACCTTTCATAAAAGCTATATTATCCCAGGCCAACCAAGAAATTGATATTACTTTCATCTTATACAAGATTATACCCCACTAAAATTAG
>JAYMSL010005072.1:0-10477 GCA_036897195.1 Plantago coronopus
TTGGCGGTGCGGTGAATGGGAATGGCAGCCTTAAGAAGTAAAAAGCAGGTGCTTTCATCTCTCTTGTTTTTTTTTTCTGTTTTATCGTTTTTGGCAAATGTTTGGGTGTTTTTTTTTTTTTTTTTTTTTGTTTTTTTTTTTTTTTTTGAGTTCGTTTCTGTAGCTATATCAGTGTTTCTTTTGTTACTGGTTAGAATTATGATTCCTGTTTTGTTTTATTGTTTTTGGTTTACTTTTTTGAGTTCGTTCGTCAGCTTTCAGCATTGCTCCAATGAGGTGTGAATAATTCAATGAACTGGAAACAATGAAGTCATATAGGCTTTTTCCAGCTGAATCGTAACCGCTTATTTGAGCCTTTTGGTTTCGGGAAATGTTTTCCTCTATTGATTTCCTTGATCCTAAAGACTAAAGTTTTATTTATTAATAGCGATTGATAAGAATGTTTTGTTGCATCTGTTTTAAGATTAAAATGTTATCTCTAAGCCAGTAATGTCTTGTGTACACGTAATTGCACATATATTGGAAGAATAGCCTTTGTGTGTGTGCGGGTTTGAAATCCCATGGCAATGATTACTGGCTAAGAAGATTCTCTTTTAATGCTTTTAAGATAAATAGATTTAAGTGGGATTTAACTGAGGAAGAATATTAATTTTCTGCAACAGAATCGGAGACAACTGGTATAGGAAGCAAATCCAAGCCATGCACAAAATATTTCAGGTTCTAATCTTAAACTCACTTAAAAGTAATGCTGTAAGTGAAATTCTTATATCACTAGTGATACTAGGCATATATATATATATATAAGATGATTGTTTTGGACTAATAACTTGGACATCTAAGCTGTGACACAGGTTGTATCTACAGTAATTGATAATCAGAATTGACAGCTATCGAAAAGAATTGGATGAATGGAATTCTTTGTGAATTAACATCATGCTTGGAGTGATGTAGCATATGTTGAATGGAAATGCCCTATAAATGAATCTATGGTTGATGGAAAGAATATTTTTGATGCAATTATTTATACTGACGTAGAATTTTTAGTGAACTTCTATGTAATTATTTAGAAATAAATTTCTGTTAATTAATTAAGATGCCCATAAATTGCCTAAGCATGTATAGCATTTGGTACTCGTTGTTTTAATCGTATTCTATATATATGATGGGTGTTACGAGGAAACATTAGTAAAATAGTTTCTCCAACTGAGATTTTGTTGTTCTTCATTTTTTGTTGTGCTGTTTCAGTGAAAACTAAAACAAATGGCAAGATGCAATCAAGCAATATGGCCTTAGATGAATAGGATAGATATGCATAGGGCTGAACTTTGTTAACTTTCAAATTAGTAGTTTTGTCACGTTGCTCCTCACAAACTTGGAAATAAGAAGTCATTTATGTATTTCTTTTTTTATTTTGGTTCAATTCTTAAATGGCCAATCAATTTTTTCCTAGTATAAGGATCCATTTGGGAAGCTGAAACTGGATTTCCTTCTGCGCATTTTTTGTAAAAATTACCCTAGTAAGTTAATTGCCAAATAGAAAAGAAATTGTTAATTATAGGCATGTATTTTGTGAAGGTAAAGATAGGCATGTATTTTGTGAAGGTAAAGAGTGTAATCTATTAAGGCGAAGAGACGGCCTCCTAATGTCACAACTTGTGATTGAGGATCTTTTTACTAGATGATTTTCTTCTAATCTTGGAATCTGAAGGCATTCTTCATTCCACGTCTGTTGTTGATCTTATGAGAATGTGATTTAGATTGAACAGAAAGAATTCTACTACTCATAGCTATTTCTTTATTGTGGAATTGTGATCTTAATAGAATTAATATTTCTTGCACATTATGTGATCATATTCCCTTTCTGTTATATGCAGTCCTTCTGGATGTCCTTTCGGGGAGGGGTGTCACTTCTTGCATTACGTCGCTGGTGGCATCAAAGCTGTAACTCAGATCCTTGGCAACAACCCAGCACTTCCAGCTGGAAGAAGCCATGTACCTCCTCCTTCCTTTCCAGATGGATCCGTACCTCCTGCTGTTAAAACTCGCATATGCAACAAATTCAGCTCGGCGGAAGGCTGCAAGTATGGGGACAAGTGCCATTTTGCTCATGGCGAGTGGGAACTTGGAAAACCAACTATTCCAGGAGGACCACCAGTACATGAAGATCCTCGGTCTATGGGTCCCATGCCAGGTAGGTATGGTGGTGGTAGAATGGAGCCATTTCCACCAGCACATGGACCAGCAGCAGCAACCTTTGGAGCTTCTGCCACTGCTAAGATCAGTATTGATGGTTCTATGGCTGGAGCTGTCATTGGCAAGAGTGGAGTAAACTCTAAGCAAATTAGCCGAATTACTGGAGCAAAACTCTCTGTCAGAGACCATGAATCCGATCCCAACTTGAAGAACATTGAGCTTGAGGGTACGTTTGACCAGATCAAACAGGCTAGTCAAATGGTTCGTGATCTTCTGGCCAATCTCAGTGCTAACGCCGGCCCTCCGATGAGGAGTTATCCTCCCATGTCTCGCCATGGACATGGACATGGCTCAGCTCAAGGCGGTAACTTCAAGACGAAATTGTGCGAGCATTTTGCTAAAGGATCTTGTACTTTTGGAGACAGGTGTCATTTTGCACATGGAGAAGGAGAAATGCGGATTTCTGGGGTCTAATGTTTATCTTGTTCTGATTGACTTTGTTTGTTACTGGGTGCTCGATATATGGTATTGTTTAGGATCGGTTAGTGACAATTTTATAATTGAGATGCCTAGAGTTTGGTCTTTCTGATACTCTACTGATACCTTCTCTGTTCATGAAAAGTTTTGTTCACAGTATCATGAAGTTTTCTTTCCGGCAATTTAATTTGGCCAGTTTACTTGCTTGTTCACTATTTACTTGTTGATATGCATTGATGATCATATATTGTCTAGACCGGGTTTAGTTGACTTTGTGGTGGACTGGTGGTTATACATAATTTGTTGGATGATGCTGTCCAAACATATAAACCGTTCCCAAAGTGTTGGATGATGCTATCCAAACATTATAGTAGTTCAAAACCGGCATAGATGATGAGACGGTTACAGACCGGGTATTTGAAGCTACATTAACACATTTACACCTTTTGGCTACAGCTGCAATTGTTGGACCTGCTGCAAGCCATTTATCTCATCATTTCTTCTGTGTGCTATCAACTCGTACATGGACGAACAGAATTCTGTTGTAGCCCAAAGAAATTCTGATCTTTTCATCAGTATATCTGTAGCAGCATGTAGTGTAAGGATTGTCACAAGTTCAGCTAGTTAATCTTTCAAATATCAACAATATGATCAGAAAAAAGTTCTCTTACAGTAATTTCAGTTCATATTTGGTTTGCAGCTCGGCTGGAAGACCATAAGGACCAACAACAATCGCTGCATCATCCATTGTGACATCATAGGTGTTGAGACCGGATTTCCTGCAAATGCAGATTATCAGATTGAAATGATTATCAATCTTTTTTTTTTAAAAAAAAAAACTCTTGCCCCTCGTTGTAGATATGCAGTTTCCTGGTTTACGAAAACTTACACATAGTTTCCGGTCATTGAGAACTTGCACCCCAGGACTATGTCAACAAGAAATTTCATGGTTCCATTTGACTTGATAATCTATAATAGCATCATAAGATTGAGTAAACTGCAAAGAATTGTTTTAGAAAGATGATCGATGATATCGAACAAAGCTACCTGCTTTCCCATTAGACCTTTTGCAGCATTTTCTATCCAACTTTCTGTTTCTTCCTGCAGTAAACAGCAGGTTAAATATGTTTTGTTTTGAAACCACCAAGTCTTTGCATAGTGAACTTGAGATCCTGAATATACCTGTGAACTCCATATCATTTGCCATTCTCCTTCAACAAGTTCCAGTTCACCTTTATCTGAACCTTGATTCGAGGCAATGAACTCATCGATAGCCTGTCAATGAAATCCCAAAGAATGTGAAAGTCATATATAAGCATACCGTAACATAAGTAACATTTCGAGACTGAACAATTGAACTCAACTACTGACTTATCACTTACTGACCTTCCTCACTTGTTGACCGCTGGAAATTACTCTCAGCAACTTTTGTCTCGGTTCAGTTTCCTTTTGCAGCACAAATGTGGTTCCCTGCACTATAGCATAGCAACTACTAGTCCTTAACCCTTAGCAAAGAACACAGTTGTAGAGAATTTTTAGGGAGGATATGCTAATAGTGTGCATGCATCAAGCTTCAAGTGACACGTGAGCCTTCTTTACCTTGTTTCCTCGTGATATACGGATATTTCCTGATTGGGATAAGTAAGTAGTATCCAACCATCCCTTGGCCTCATCTCCAAGAAGTTTGAAAGGAACAGGATATGGAACTCTGAACGGAAGAAACTTGAAGGAAAATGCCGCTCTGTCAAACTGGAAAAGAATACGTTTTCCATCCTTGGCTGATGCAATTGCCTGCAGAGTCGAATTTAACCAGAGTTACTCTGCAGTAGGAAATGCTCAAAACAAATGCATGGTGATAACTACTTTCTCCGGCTTCTATTCCTATTTTATGACACGCTAGTGCTAATATATGCATATTAACATCTGATATTGTGACAGATTTGCATTCATCCTGTCATAAGCCATCTACTTAAAGTTCGATGTTCAAGAAAACAATACGCTGGCAATCTGGTATGAACAACAGTCCGTACGACACTATAAAGAGAATCTTCTATCCCACCCTAGCTGCAGAATTAGCCGAGCTTGACCAAAGTTCTTATAACTTGAAAACATTTCTGGAAAGTGGAAAGAGATTATGCATACCTCTACTTTCAACTCGCCAATTACATCAGAGAATTTGACAATGTTGGAGACACGCGGGTCATCAGTTCGAAGATATACCTCTTGAAACACACTAAAGGAGTCTACTCCAACAAAGGTTCTCTACATCAGCATAAACTACTTGTTAGGATAACAGTATTAAGTTTATCATGAAGAAAAACAACTGCAAAAATTTGATAGCATCTAAATGAACCTGAATTGGGGAAGCTGATCCTGGTCTAGTCGTAAACATTAGCTGCCACCGGCCTTCAATCAAGCTTGAACCTGCCTGTTACTTTCGAATTTTATCCTCCATTTTTATGAAACAAGTCACAAAGTACTTTATGCCTATTTGTAACAGGATTTTAGCAAACATAGGTCCTTTCTGCAGAGACTAAAATAACCTACCGGTTCAGATACGCCTTTTAGACCTTCCAGAGCCTGCACTGCCTTTTCGACTTCCTGCACAAGTCCATTGTGAAATGATTGAATGGTACGAAACTTATAACTTCACAAAAGATGGCCTATTCTTCTTGGTTGCAATTTTTAAGTTATTAACATCATATAATAGGCAAACTTCTTGATCAACATATGAAGGCAAATAGGTGTGCTCCAAGCATTGACTGAGTGGATAACAGCAGAAGATGAATTTAACTGGAAAGAGGATAAGAAAATGTTCATGTACTTGTAGTTGGGGCTTAGAGGCAGAACGGCCACGGCCCTGAATGCCGATAAGAGCATTGATCAGCGCATTTTCCTCCTCCGAGAAGTTTGCAGCTGATGCTGCAGTCGGAACTTCCTCTGCTTGTTGGCCAACAGCAGAACATTGAACGAGTCTCCTGTCGATTTTATGCCCTATGGGCCGGAAAAATCTCACATTTGGCGAGTTTGGAGCTCTGTTCTGCAGCAGGAATTGAAAGCCTGCTGGAACTGTAGCTTCCAGAGTTGCCATTTGCATGAGAATTCACAGGAAACACACACTGGGAGTGTACTGTTTAATTTTGTTTTCTCCTGTGTATGTGTGCAAGGAGTTGGAAGTTGAAAATTGTGGTGACATTTGAGGTTTAGATTTTTTTGGTTATAATGGATGTATATGGTATGAACAAGTGGCAATTGCCTATTGGTTGGTAGGATATTTGGAGTTAGCCAGAATTATAGATTCTTTGTAGGAAAAAAAAACTGGTCTTTTCTAAGATTTTCACTTAAGAACATAATTGGTAGAAACACTTATTCCAGCCTGATTGTAAGAGATGTTCATACTGTCAGCAGACACCGATGGATAGTCAAGGTCGGTCCTGCCGAAAGTTTCTTGCTTTCGGAAGAAAAGGCGATGCTCAACTTTATCTCTCGATTTTCAGATAAAGAATTCCCAAGAACTGATCAATATTACAAGCCCATATGCTACATAATAACCAGTCAAGGTTAAGAAAACTGTATTTGAACCTGCTATCCCCAAGCAAGATTATAGGCTTGTGAATATCATGGAAGGATTGCCTTTCTGTGTTCCAAATCATTCACTATAATTGATGACAAACCCTGTTAAATTCCAAAGTCATTGAGAATATACACATGTTTTGGGGAAAAAAACTACAAAACCACTGTTACATTCTCTCACAATTAAATATTCCATCAACCAAAGGGCTTCACTTCGAAAGATACGAATCGCAGCAACAAATTCTGAGAAGATACAAACGGAGATAGATGGTTCACAGCAGGGACTCCTCCGTCTTGGAGATCATCAGCAGCATCGGAAAATTGGACCTCCATATACTCATCATCGACACCACACAACGCCGTTGTCATACCTTACTGTATATCGATCTCAAATTCATGCTGTTCCTTCACAAAGGATAAATTACAAGCTCGCTTGAAGTGTACACACTGCCAAAGAAACCATCATTTAGAGATGCAATTTTCTTTGTTTATGTCTCAGCAAGAGTTTAGCATACAACAGTTGATTCCATGTATCAGGAACGCCCGGGAGGCACCAATGACTGCAATCTTGGTGCTTAAGAAACGTCTTCTTCTCCTCTTCGGTCATGTTTGGCTTCCTATAAATTGAAGGATGCGCATCTCTTCTAAAATTTGTCATGGTCGTAACGTTGAGATAATGTACATATGACTTCGCAGATGAGATCGATTTCTCCAGCATCTGTGGTATTGGAGGGCTTATTTGATCTAAATGCATCAGATCTTTGTCGTCTTCTACTGGCTCGGTTGTCCCATCACATTTTCCGCCAGAGTTCCACTCTCCTTCACTGGAGTTAACAAATGAACAAGCGTAAGAACGGTGCTGATAGAGCTCTCAGTAGATGGGATTTGACTTTGACCTTAAATAGCATGTTAATTAAGATTTAAGATCAAAAGAGCATTTCTAGTATACCTGAAATGAGCAAGCGAATAGCCTCTAAAGAAAACGTTTGTCTTCCTGGTATCTACCTTCCTTTGTACCCATGTCGACCAGGTGGTCATTGCTTTCTGAAATGCTTCGACAACATCAAGTTTCTTGTGAACATGGTCACCTTCTTGATAGTAGTCTTTCCTACAGGATACGAATGAATGTAAAAAAAAAACATTCTTGATGCATGTTCATTTAACCAGCCACTAATGAACTGTATCTTTGAATTAAGTACAGGAGAAAAAAGTACCCTTCAGATGTTTTCTCATGAGTCCACCAGTGTCCAGTGTTGAAAACGAGTACATCTGCGTCTTTGTATGTTTCAGATACGTTCTCAATCTTGTCTATTCTCAGTGTTTCCTTCACATTGCCATTGGAACTGGGTACTTCAGATTCTTGAACCAGAAAAGCAGAACGAATGTATTCTACCGAACAGTTATAATCCTATTGAAATTGGACATTTTCATATAAGCATCAGCCAAAAAGCTATACTTATAATTCAGAAGTTTTAAATATCAATATTGAACAAAAGGATCACGGAGCATAAGAACATACCGGGAAAAGAAACGAGTATGCACCTTCTTTCTTGAATTCTTCTCTACCAGAAGCCTCAAAAACTCTGCTCTTATCCTTCACCGCATTTCTCAGAAGACATACCATAGATTCCCACATATTCCTGTTCAAAGAATCGCCCACATAAACTATCCGCTTCCCTCTAAAAAATTTCAACATCTTTGCACCATCCAATCTGCAATTAACAAGGCAGTGAGAACAAGTCCATGCTTGCTGATAAAGGCATTAAATAACGAAAAAAGAATACATGAAAAACCTTGGAATGTTGCAATGATTTGGCTGCCATCTGAATCTTTCGTAACCGTTATCAGGCCTTCCGTTCTCATAACAGTTAAATGGCTCATCAATATGAGGACAGGAGCCCGGCTGATACGCAGGAGGTGTATCATCTTTCACCCATCTACCATCAAACATGTCGCATCTGCTCATCGTCTCTACCCAACGTTTATCCTTCAGCCTTGCCAACGACTTATCAATTTTTTTAGTTTTACGTTTTTTATTGGAAATACCTGCAGTTTCATTTCCATTTCCTTTGATCTTCTTAGAATCAACGGTCGCATTCTTTATCACATTGCCTTCTTGAGCAGCATGATCAGGATGTAATATCTTCAAGTAACCAAGATCTCTTTCCCTGCAATTAGGTTAGATCAAATCAGCATTTCATTGTAAAACAGAAACGAGACGAAAGAAAGAAAGTAACTGACTTGTTACGAAGGAGGTTCTTAATCCAATAAGTGGAATGATGCTGAATGTGAGAATTGCTGAACAGCAGCAAGACACAAATGAGGATGACGAAGGGGAATGAATATACCACGGCCATTGATCGCTTAGTCCGGAACCAGGTGTGGTTCGGGATTAAGGATGTAGGCGAAAACAGAGCTTTCGTTAGCTCCTTCATGGTGAATTTTCATTGATCATGTAAATAGTATGGCTGTTGGCCTTAATAGTCTATGTTCTTGGTTGATGGAGAAAATTTAGGGACGTAAAAAACAAAGAAATTTTAGGAGTTGATCTAAAGGTGGAAGAAGAAGAAGAAGATGGTGGAAATTAACAGGAACAGAAATGTATGGCGCAAGAATATGCATGTGTAAACTGATTTTTGCATTCTTGGTTTGTTAGATGAAAATAAAAAATGGAAAATGAAAAATAAAAAAGATATTCCTTGGATATATTAAATTGATTTGGTCAAATTTTGTGCTATTCAACAAAATAATATGACTGGCCATTTTCCAAGTTCACCATAGAAAATGAGTTATCAACCAATTCAATACATTTTCCGGACATTAGCACAACCAGTTACAAGCTTATAAGTTCGATGAGCTAATTTGACTAACATGTCGAAATAAATTCATTACATGACCATGAAAGATAGACTACCTTAGCTGTGCTAAGTATTCGTTTATCAACTGGCTTATCGGTTTAATTTTACTAGGAGAGAAATTTAGCCAAAGTGAGAAACAACTTTTATATAGGTAAGAAAATAGACAATTTCAAATTGATTAGTAAAACTATGAAACCACACAAAGTTGTAACTTCCAGAAATATTCATGATGTTTTATTAAGTATCATGGCACTATAAGGCTGCAGTCTACTTTGCCTTATTTCAGTCCTCGAACAAAACAGGACACTCTAAAAAAGGTAAAAACAGTAAGAGAATACACTCATTTGCTTGCAGAATTCGAGCAAGAAAGTTGATCTCGAAGGCGGATTTAACCACTTCTTAAGAAAGACCAACAACTTTTCCGGTGGCTGTATCAACATCAATATCATAAAAGCAAGGCCTTGTTGGTAATCCAGGCATTGTGCTCATGGTCCCGACTAAAGGATAGATGAAGCCTGCTCCAATGCTTGCCCTTACATCTCTGATTGGCAGCATGAACCCACTTGGGGCACCCTTGGCTGAAGCTTTGTCAGAGAATGAATACTGCGTCTTGGCCATGCAGATTGGCAGACCAGAAAATCCTTGTTTGGTATACATCTCAATCTGTTTCTCCGCCTGCTCATCCACAACAGGACGAATAATGGCAAAGCAGAAGTTAGCCACATGCAAAGTGCATTAAATACTGCCAAGTTTCTTGTGGGAGAGGGGAGGCAAAATAGTTGAAAATACTAAAAGTCCTTAAGATTTATGGAAAGCAAGTGGATGACAATCTGTGGAGTGTACATAGAAGAGGAGAAAGATAAAGATGCAAAACCAGTGTTTGCCGATCTTAATTTTTTATAAAAGAAGGGTGCTGTTTTGAGCTTGAGTATGTTCATGGCTTTTAGCTTCTGTTCAGAGAAAAAAGCTAAAACTTAGTCTTTGCAAAGATTAACTCCTTACTCCTGAATCTTATAGATGCCTAAAAAATTGCAGTCTTAAAAATCCACTCCCAGTCAGTATGTGAAATGAAAAGTAGTTTGAGCCCGTGGGAGAGTAATCAAGGAGTAAGCATACATGGCCCGGGAGTATAGAATTTCTAGTTCAAAAAAGTTGAGCTCATTTTCAGAATCGTTTTCCAGGACAGAAGACCTTAGCAGAATCAATCCTATGAAGACATGGCCCTAAACACATCATTAGGCAGAGAATCACTAGAATCTAAAAGGTCTAGGGTGCTTTGTTTTCTTTTCATGTTCTATCCCAAAATTGTCCCCAAAAGTTATCTGCTTTCTTTTTGGTGGAAGATTTCCTCTTATTTGTAACTTATTATGTTTTGT